>JABUQX010043653.1:0-33644 GCA_015478945.1 Trachelipus rathkii | reverse complement strand
CTTTACTGAGTGTCGGCCGTGCTCAAAGGCATCGAACCTGTGAGGAGTCTCTTTCGGAGCTGTGCGCTGCGCAAGAAACGGCTGATGAGTCTCCCTGCTCCTCGTCTCTTTGCGTGTGGATTCATCGCTCCAGAACAGGGCAAAGGAAGGCACGCTCTTTGGTGTCGGTCTGCGCTACAGCGAAACGGTGAGGAAGGAGGTCTGTTTGATTCTGCTTCAGGTGCTAAGAACGGTGAGGAGTCTTTTGGCGTGGTGCTAAGAACGGTGAGGAAGAGTCTTTTGGTGTGGTGCTAAGAACGGTCGAGGAGTCTTTTGGAGTGGTGCTAAGAACGGTGAGAAAGGAGTCTTTTGTGCTAAGAACTGTGAGGAGTCTTTTGGTGTGGTGCTAAGAACGTTGAAGGAGTCTTTTGTTGTGGTGCTAAGAACGCTCCGTTGAGAGAGTCTTTTTGTGGTGCTAAGAACGGTGAGTGAGGAGTCTTTTGGTGTGGTGCTAAGGAACGATTGTGAAGCAGGCAGCTTTGGTGTCGGTTGCTAAGAACGGAGGAGTCTTTGCGTGTGGTGCTAAGAACGCCGTAGAGATCTTTTGGTGTGGTCTAGAACGGTGAGGATGCTTTTTGGTGTGAGTGCTAAGAACAAGGTGAGGAAGGAGTCTTTCGCGTGTAGGTGCTTAAGACGTTGAGGAGTTTTGGTGTGGTACTGCTTAGCATACTCCAAAGTTCTTAGATAGGAGTCTGGCCACAAAGCTATCGATTTTCCAAACTCTTCCTTTTTATTCTATCTATCCATCTCTTATTTCCTTTCCAGTCCAGTCAGTCCTTTATGAAAAGCTTATTTGCACTTTAATCTATCACAAACAAAATTATTACTACTGACAAAAACTTTTCAGTTTATGATCCTTTTCTACCTACTTTTCATCAATGAGTTATCTACTTATCCGGTTTTATGTCCGATCATTCCCCCCTTCAGTACTCTTTTCATGGTAAAAGGCAACCCACTCAACATCAAATTCCCACTGTTGCTACGAGGGCGGCCTTAGAGCAACTCATCTTTCAAGCGTCTTTAATTGGGGCAGGAAAAACGTCACTGGTTGTTTTCAAGGCCTCAAAAACTGTCCCTTCTTCTATCTCCTCTACAAATTCTTCCCCCCTCTTTTTTCTTTGAAAACACAACTTAATCCTTCTCTTAATATTTTTGGTATTTTCATTCTCGTGATTTCTCTTGCAAGGATCAAACCATTTCTCTCACTAAAAAAGCTTCTAAGAGTCAACTTGGAATTCTATGACATAGACGGAATCCTTGTACGGAATCCTTGTACGGAATCCTTGTAAGGAATCTTGGTAAGGAATCCTTGTAAGGAATGCATGAGAAGAGTTGGGGTTACTTGCAAACAAGAATCGTTTCACTAATTTCTAAAAATTAAAGTTTTTTTTAAAATAGAGATAAATTAAAATTTGTTTAATACTAATTGTTTAACATTAGCCAAGTTTAAATGCAAATTTACCTTTAATCGTCATGACTCCACTTTTTGAGAGTCACCGAAGGAAACTTTGATGTGAGAAGTAATACCAACTAACTGTCTTCGTCAGATCAAATTGTAATAAATTTTCTCATCAATTTTCTTCAACAACCAAGAAACATTTTTCAGGGTCGTAAATTTCTTAAAAAAAATTCACTTAATAATAATAATAATAATAATAATAATAATAATAATAATAATAATAATAATAATAATAATAATAATAATAATAATAAAAGTTTTACTTTTAACTTCCATTCACCTAAATATTTTCTGATTTTCATTTAATTTTCTGAAAACTACTTTAAGAAAGGAAGTTTGCAGTCAGAAGGTATGAGGAAAAAATGCCTATGCGCATTATAACACCCACATTAAAAAAGCTACAAAGCTAAACACAAAAATCACCATCTTAAACTATACGCACAAAACAAGGAAAAAGCTTTTCTTCCTGCTTCTCTTACTAAGGATACCTTTTCAGTTAAATCACCCATTCATGTACCATTCACATAGTCCTTGGGAGTCTGACTGTACATCGAACGTTATTGGTTACACAACTAATAGTATTAACAGATATGGGCATACAAGCAATGCACTAGTAAAATATACGAACATTTAATTCACGGAACAATACAAAAACAACTGTACCTGATATTTTCAAGTCATTCAAAATTTTACACCTCACTCATGTGAAGCGCAAAAAAAAAAAAAACTGAAAATTAGATGGGGTCTCACTTACACATAAAGCAATTCTAAAACCAGACAATTAAGAACCATAAGCCGATCCTTGCAACGTATGTCACTATATAAATTAAAAAAATTATAAATCTATTAAGAAGATAATCTTAAATCTAAAATCTAATTTTCATATCTTGCTCAATTTTTTGAGTATATATGAATATCTTGTGTTAAAAAAAATAATATTTTTTTTTCAGATTTATCAATTGCCCGAAATCCACCAGAAAAATCAATAACTTGCATGAATAAAAGAATAGATCCACCCCGGCTTTCGTTAACGCGTATTACCTGGGAACGAGAACCCTATTGATCCAATTCCCAGGGGGTCACTGAAAAACACTAACGAATATAGATATTTATTTATTAAATTAATTTCTTACTACATAATTTCATTTTCTTAAATGCACACATTTATTTATTAACTCCATCTTCCCAGCTTAAAAAAAATTAAAAAACTACTAAGGAAAAATTACGAAATGAATTTTAATAGCAAGTAGAATAAAAAAAACGAAGAAAACAACCTGAAAAAGATGAGTATTATACGAAGCCCGAATATGGCACGAAATCAAAAAAGCGTAAACAAACATAAGCAAATGATTACTCGTTTTACATAACTAAGATTTTATTTCTGTACAACATGTATTCAAAGTTTCCTAAAATGAACTAAACTAACAATCTTCTAATAATTTAGCTTGATGTTATTCGCACAATTCCTACCACGGTCAAAACACTCTGACATAGCTTTAAAGCAAATTAATTAAATTATAATAACTTAGATTATATTAGAATGTTAAAAATAACTAGTAAACATCTTTACAGAGTGTTAATAATAATAATAATAATAATAGGTGTGAGAGATTTGGCAGGGTTTGTCTGATCCTAATAGAAGAGTTCGATGATATATGACAAGTGAACGATACCCTCATATATGATAGATATGAATATAGTCAGTGAAAAATAGTTTCAGTAGTGAATCCGTGAAATTAGTATCTAGAATATAGATAAATATCATAATATGTAAGGACTGTAACCAAGGTTGTGAAGTTACTGTTAGATTGAGGAACAGCTATATGAAAAATGTGTCTGAGTTTAAAATATTAGGATAATATATTAATAATAAAAAATGTTAGAGATTTAAAAATGTAAAGAATTGGCTATAGATGCAGAGGTATGTGATAGTAGGAAAGTTATGTGAAGAATTTAGTGTATAGTGCAATTAAAATCCTTATTAGGTGTGTATGAATGTAAATATAGGATAATGTCTTGAAGTGAGACAGGTTTCATTACATTAGTATGATAATATAAATATATAATATATATGATGTATTTGTGTTATAATTGTATTTTTTTAGTGAGACTATGAGTCTGGAATAAGAGGATAGATCTAAAGTATCATTTATTATTCAGTTATTATATATTAAATCTGTGTCTACCTACCTCATTATCCTAAACTAAAACTTAAAAGATGACAATCTTAGGGCGGTCCTGGTGTAGGTAAGTTTGAAGAAGAATCATAACCTTATAAAATCCATGATACACGTTGCACAGCAATGCAAAACCATGAAGACCTTAAGTATGAGAGAATGACATGTGGTGCACGATAAAAGTGCAAAAGTAGGTAACCATGACGAGTTTGAAAAAACCCCAACCCTGAGAGAGATATGTGTGAGCATGGCCTTAGTCATAGTTCGAAAAAGGACTATCCCGAAATTTATTCCAACCGTTGACACTCCGAGCTGAGTAACCCAATCCTCGGATGTGCAAAACCTAAGGTTGGTTAAGCCCTTTTAGACGAAATGAACTCCAATAATTAGAAGATATAAGATTATGTGTGCTTGGAATAAAATACAAATACACCTCCAGCTGGACGACTTTATGCAAGAGAAAAATTCTCCGAAGACCAAAAGTGGGATGATAACCCTTCATACAAATTATTAAAAGGTCCAATGCTTCCGTAGTGAGGAAACATTATTTTTGAAATTATGGCATGAGGCGACGCAACGACAGAATGTATAATAATAAGAAATAAGTGAATGTGCGTTTTTTGTGAAGAAGGAGTCACCTAGGTTTATGGCTTGATGGAACTAATACACACTGGGCCAAGTAATATAATATGAACATTACATAATTACGAGATTAGCCCTATGGTGTCGATCGCTATATATAATATAAGATAGTCCTGATGATAAAGCTCATAGGTGTAGAAATTATTCTGATCTAGTCGACGATGTTCTCACTAAAAGGTGTTAAGGGTCATTATATAGTATATAATTTATATGGGCTAGGTAAGCGTCTGGGTCTTGTTTTTATCGATCTTGCCTCAATATTCTTAACTACTACTTTTTCCTGTTTATTATAAAGATTAGGTTAAAATGTGGTTACAATTCATTCTTGAAATGAAATTTTTTTTTATAGGTACATAAGGAAATATATATATATATAATAATATATAATAAAATAATGTTAATTAATACGGGTTAAGTATATGTAGAATTAATTGTATTTTAAGCTAATAAAAAATATATGTTTCAATTGGTTATTATAATACATTTGTTGGCTTCTATTTCGGTGCCTTTATAATAAAAAAAATATGAGAAAATAATAATAGCAGATAGAGCTAGATTAAACTACGTCAAAGATTGTTGAAGTGGAATGTGGATTCTTTAGTCCTTTTCTTACTAAATAGAAATTGAATCAAATACTATAAATTCAAATTTATATATCTATATATTTAATTCATATACACGAGTATGGTGAATTATTATTGTTTTATCTAATGATCCAACGTCTTTCAGATTATACTGTACTTAATTTAAACAGATTACAAGAAGCTATTAAATGTCACTAAAGTAGAAAGATCAGAGAAACCTGAGTTAAATTTTTCATAAGTTTAACAAAAAATCCAAAGAGTTATGTCTTTTATAATATGCCATATTCACTAGATTTGCTCGAATAATACTTATTAAGCAACCACTTAACTCATAAGGTAAATCCAGAGTTTTGAAATACACATAACAGCAAACCAAAGTAACTTAATCACACCCGCGAAATAAACTACCCAGATAAGTCTTGATACCTAATCAAAACAGGTTAATATATCTAGTTTTGGTATATCTTGGAAGCTCCAACCTTTGCAGGATCCAAAGACGTAATTCAGGTTACAACTTTAATAAAATATACCACCTTATTATTCTAAATAATGGTAAAAGTCTGAGACGACCTACTTGAAATAAAAGTATTGTGTACTCGAAGACACAGAAATATAGGTTCTCAACAAGATATCATATCAAAAAGAGATATGGTGTCGTTATTTACAAATTCTTCGAAAATCCCCTCGGTCTTTAATAAGAGAGATGGTAACAGAGAGAATGCCCATTAAAGATTTTATTTTGCGCGTGTCGCTCTCAAGAGAAATACACAATCATTGGTCACTGACAAATCACTGACAGGAATTTATCACTGACTGGTGTCTCACAATGCACTTCTAAATTGATCTAGAACCCGAAACAAACTAACCATTTTTGTGCATTATTAACCACTCTGAGCATACACATCGCAAAAAGATTACACATGAAATATTGAGTTCCCCCTATTGAAGCAGGATACTAAAGGACCCCTTGCCTATATTACCCAGAATTGCAATCTTCAAGAATACCAGTACAGTCTAAAACGAAGTAAATTATCCTATTAGTATACAAATATTATAATCTCTAGATTTATATTGATGCTTGAAGAGAATTTTTTAAATACCTTGCTTGTTACTTATTTACACGCACATCCTGATCGTGCTATAATATATATAACTATATAGAAAGACCACCGATTTTTGTACCCAATAACTTAGCTTCGTCTCAAATAGTTGCTCTTACTCATTTTAAAGCCATAATTTTTACTCTCTGACTTTAATACCACACCTCTTAAGAGACATAGTTTTAAGCATAGAAATGAATGCTCCTCATGGCGTTTTGCGAAGAAAGCTACGTTAACCGTGTGTAACATATAACCTAGGTTTACCGTATCAGAGTATATTTAATATAACATAAGTTAGCCTCCACACCTGCCCTATAAAGAATGGATTTATGTATTAGTGAGTTTTGCTCGTGATGACTCCAATTGTTTATATATGATTTTATAATTATAATATTAGTACGAGATTCTTATCATGTAAGGAACTGTATGCTCCAAGTATGATTTATCAAATAGTGACTAGTGAGAAATCTTTGTTACTTAAGTAATAGTAGGTAAAATTTAAATCACCAATTGTAATATGATAAGCTAATTATAACTGCGCACAAATCAAGACATAAGTAGTTACTAGTTACTTAACAATTTTAGAACCCCCATATCCCAACCCTCATGCTTCTCAAAATTATCAATACCAATTAAGATTTAACAATAAAAATATATAAAGCAAGGATAAAGAAGTCTTTCGATATCTATATCCAAAGTAATCCAAGCACACAAATATAGTATAAAATTGCTATCAATATTAACTATTTTTCGAACATGATAGATTCTTTTAGAAGGGATTTTTTGTATACTATGATAATTTAAGGAAAATGAACTCTATCTATACCATAGTAATTTACAAATAATATGAATTATGGTTGTGTTACTACTACATAAAGTTTATTTCTAGATACATCTGAATATCGAAATATTACAATTTTAAAATTTATTTATATAAAAGTGTTTTACCTCTTTTAACACTACAAGTATTAAGTAAGACTTCTAACATCTATGAAGTAATCCAAATGGTCCACACCCGACTATTGAAAGACATAGTGCCAAACTCAAATGATATCTCTCTATTATATACATATATATATTTACATATAACAATACAAAATAAGAAATTAAAAAAACTGGCAAAAAGAAGTGATACATCAATTAAATTACATAAATATTAGAAGTTTACAATAAAGCAATTCGTCGTCACATAAAGATTATCATTAAAATTGAGGAGATCTGCTTTTATGGCTAATAATTTTATTTATATCATGTCCTTAAAGTGTAAAGTGCAGTATATAGTAATAGTAAAAAGTTAAATAATAGGATTTTTTTTTCATGCTCTTATATTTAAAAAGGTTCAATAAAAATTTCCTCAACATACTACTACTATATATTATGAACATCGTTCTAAAATCTTTATATTATATTCAGATACATTGTATAGATAACAAATATAAAGGACTATTAACTATAGGTAAATATAACAAAGTTTGAGCATCATGCTAGATATCTCTGCTCATTTCTTCAAGAATTATTGATCAAAGAATGTGAAAGGTCACTAAAAAAAGCTTAATGTAAATTAACGTTTACTTATACTTAATATAATTTTACTCCTAAGCTGGTCTATTTTCTTAATGTAGAAATAAATGAATAATAGATTTACATAGAAAACTTTATACCAAGTTACAACATATTAGAGTATAGCCTGAATACTTCCATCCGACTATATAACTTTACTGACTTACTGCACTTTACCGCTCAATCCTACAATCGCTCACACTACTGCCTTTATCCTACAAAGTACCATCTATAACATATTAATAGTTAAATATGCGCTGTAACATTCATTACCACGAACTCCCATATTGAGGAACAAGCTTTATGATGCAACATACTTTCGTGTAGTCCTATTAATTTGAGAGATATTAAATACCAAAAGTATAACTTATAATAACTAATTTGAGCATAATACAACGTCCTCAGTGACGAATATTCATTCAGCATCCTTCGAATAAATGAATAAAGATTTAATAGAGCTAAAATATTTAGAATAAATACAAATGCAAATTCTACCATTGTCTCCTAAGAGTAGACTATGTAATCTAGTATTTAGTAACAATATATTAGTTCTAATATCTAATCATGTCTTATTATTATGCTCAGAGTCAGCTGCGAATTGACTTTCAACAATGATAACGATTTGAATAGGGTATTTGTTCCATCCTCAACGACATTGATTTGCCTATTTGACACTCTAAATCTGAGAATTTTCTTTTTACTGATAGGTACAACTCACAATCACTCTGAAAACGAATGATTATTAGACATATTCTTAAGTTTATATGGAGTACCCGCGTTTTTATTAAATTACCGTAGAGTACACACCATCCATACAACACAGTCACTCAGCGTCAAAAAATATATTCACTATAATTTTTCTGAAAAACATATACTAATAAACATAACGTAGATATAATATCTCACTAATCCACGAGCAAACCTAGATAATATATTGGAAGTACAGCCAGATACTACCTTATGACCTACGTTATTGAAAATTTGTGACCGAGCACACCCTATATATGAATTATCTCAGTGTCTTGCTTTCAAGCCTCTTTCTTATATCTTCCGAGAAAAAAACTCATTTATTATCTATAACTGTATTATGAGTAGAAACTTTAGACATTTATTATTTCAAGTCACATTCGAAAGAGTAAATTAACCCCCATATAAATACTATGGCTAAGTCGTAAAAGTAAAGAGTTTGCGCAATTCACATTCTTGTAAAGTCCTCCAAATGTCATGAACTAGTCTATGATTGTGAGCGCTTAAATTTCTGTGCACGACCTTATATGAAATCTGAATTAGTGAAAAGATTATTCAGTATTCATACTTCTCCAAAGAAAAAAATATAAAAGAATCCAAAACACAAAATAATTAGCCACCAAAAAATAAAACAAATAGAGACACATCCTTTTCAATTAGCTGGCGAAGAAAGACCTATAATTATTAGGTAAGAGATAAGGAAACGACTCAATTTATCTGAGTAACCAAAGTCCTTCCCCTGTTGAAGTGAGCCCTCTTAGCGCGTGTAGAAATCAACATAATGTGTGAAATAAAAAATATGAAAATAACACAAAAAAAAATTAACTAAACCATCACAATATAATATAATATAAAAAAATAAAAATATTTAAAATACTCTAATATAACCAAAATAGTAAACTCCATTATATTAAGGAAGTAAGGTGAGAAATATAGTTAGACGATATGATAAGCTATAAACATACTGCATATCATGTAAATAAATATAATGTGTATATAAAATAATATATGTAGAAATAAGAACCAAGAAGTAAACATATAGTATTGAGAGTAAAATTTGAGAGTAAATAATGTCAATATTTGCGACATGCCAATATAATAAGTAAGAAGACTCAGAACAATTACCGTGATGCACAAGCATTAACAACAGGGATGGTGATCGTGTTTCTCAATAATAAAATATAGCTCTGATTAGGAGGATAATGGCGCGTGCTCAAAAACAATCCACAAATAGCCGACACCAACTTTACCTAAAATATACCACAACAAATTAAGAGACACCGAAGAGAATACACCTCGCTCATTTACCAATCTGACTGTACTATGGAGCATCCTCCCGGTTGTAGTATACAAAACGTCTTTCATCCTAATTGACTGTGAAAACATAAAAGACATAATCTAATTTAGATAAGATCTAATTTAAAACTATTAATATAATCAATAATGTAGGAAATTATAAATGGCAATTCATTTGAATAACTGTCAAGCAATAATGCACATCATATATAAAATTAAATAATACTAAAACAAAATTGAATTTAATTATATAATATAATAGTATATATTTTTCTTTAATATATATTATATATTCATTTGCCCTTACCATTCACTGTTCATTTAATTTCCATCACTAACAAAAGTTATCATTCCAAGTAGATCTTCACTATAAGGAAAATGTATAAGTGATCTATTACGAAATAAAGATTCTTCATCAGTGTAATAGATCTTATGTAACTATTAGTAAATCATATATATATATATTTATATATGTCTAGTATATTCATCTATCTTCCAAGATCACAACCAATAAAATGACAATTACTAAGTTAATGCCTGAGAATCACATGTGTAATAAGTCTTTAGACAAAAATAGAATTATATCACTCAAATTGCACCAAAAGAAACATTATGCTCCCTTAGATTAGTATAGTTTTGAGAAAAAATGAATAGAAATAATCATGATTAGGTCTTTAAACTAGTGTGTAATGTTATAAATAAAGTGTTCGATTAATATCAATGTTAAGGGTCAAACTAACTTTCAACCTAAATAAATGTCTGAGTGTATATAGCAAGTAATTTTATATTATTAATAAATGAATGGAATTAAATATATTTTCATACTATATATTTGACTCATGCTATATTATAAATTATAATTATATATATTACATATTTCTAAATATAAAATAAATTTCTAATTAAATATCTTATAATAAATAATAATAATAATTAATAATTAAATAATATTTAATAGATAGTTAAATATATATAAAGTATTATATAACTAATAATTAATTAATAATTTAAATACTAAATATAATTATGAATTGTATATCTTCATAATTTCACGTACCTTTTAGATATTATTTTTATATTATAAAATAAAAGCACATGATGACATTCAATTCGCGACTTCTCTTCTTATATAATTAATTATATATATAGGTGTCTATATACCCACGTAGTTATAAAGTATTGACTAATATCAAAGATATCTATAAATATAACTCTCTATATAACTATGACATTATATGTGGAATAGAAGAAGAATTATATTAAATTTACAAATTTCCCCCGTAATCTCGAATCTATTCAATATTCGATAAGAATGGTAATAGAGATCAATGAGACTTAAGTGTGAATAGATATAAAATTATCCCTTATTTGCAGATATTGGATTCAATTAATTTAATTACTAAAATATATAAGTTATAAAACCTAGACAGTTAAACTAACTGCACCTTTAAGTAACATACAATGAGCATGTCTAGAATAATATATATTATATATGTTATTACTTAGAGCTTATCCATAAACTGTAGTGTTTATTTGAATATAGAGAGATTAAATACTAAATAGTGACTATACGCTACATCACACCTCACACCAACTCACACAACCTTATATTATTATTAAATTATCTATCTTTTTTATCTATTTATTATTAACATTAATCCCGATAATGTGACTAATAGACAGATTACTCAATATCAATCTTAATATATGAGACGTCTATTATTTAATACATAATTGCTAAGTACCTCAGTCTCAATGAACTATCATATTAATTCGAAAGTCACTATACTTAATGAGTACACTAGTAGTGATTAATTTATAAAAATGTACAAAAAGTATTATGCAGAGTAAATTAAGTCTTCACATATAAATGATATTAAATAAAATAATCACCACATTGAAGTAAATATCGACTATGATATCTATATAATAATCGATCTGATTAAAATACTCCTAAGATATATAGTGTGCTGAGTCATTATGCATTATGCGTACATACATTCCACTACTAATATGTGCTTCACCTATAAGTTTGAAAATATGATGTAACGTCAAAAAATATCCACAATCTCGATATAGCGAAGGTATTTTTCAACAAGATTCAAAGATATTCTAAACGAGCCTTAAATGCGTAAAAGAACCTTTTCGATTACTGATCAATATTTTTAAGTATATAAATACAAAGAACATAATAAATAAATATATATGCATGAATAATAATTATGAATATATTTTATATAGTAAATTATGATATAAATAGTAATGATCAAATATCACTAGAAGAAGAATATAGTTGAAAGAGATTAAAACTTAATACAACTTAATATTATTAATATCATTTAATTATATAGTACAATATCTTTAATAAAATTATATCATTTTTATATACCTTTTATTTATAATAAAATAATTATAATATGTATATATAAACATGAAGAAATATATTTATCATTAAATAATTAACATATCTCTATACATGTATAATTATAATATTATATACATCCTAGTAGTAATTATATACCCCTTCACTAACTATTAATTTTTGTTATCAAACTGTTTGCTAGTTAAAATAATTCAAATATTTCTCTAAAACGTTTGCTCAAATTAACATATTCTAAGCGACGCAAGTCTATACTAAGTGGCATGACTATAAATAACACAAAAGTAAAGTTAAAAACTATATATAGTTTGAAAGAGGAATAAAGGAAAAAGAAAACATTTATTCTGGTCCCAATACAATACATTTTGTAAGAGAGATTCGTTTTAGTGATTGAAATTTATAGTCAAATAATATTAACTCCTGTTTTTTTCCAATGTCAATATTTATAGTGGATTAGTTTACCCTAAACGATGATAAATAAACTAGCATACATAAATTTTGAATGGTCAAAAAATTCACGGACCTTCCATTTTCCTATTGAGGAGAGTCCTGGAGCGGGTAAGATTATTCGGAGCGCCTATTCGATATTTGTTCTATATTACAACGTAAAGATCCCCGAGGATATAGCGGTTTCTATTGTTTAATCGATATGTCAGGTACTACTAGAGCTTGTCGGAGTATTCGTGGGGTCTACTCCACTTGTTATTCTATTCAGTTTATATTTATTTTTCTATCATATACCTGTGTCCAACTCGGCTTTTTCTAACCTGTGAAGTATTTACGTTTTTTTAATATTGTATATCTAAAGTCAAGAAAAGTCCTTGATCATCTGCAGCGTGAGAATAGACCCGTTGCCTATCTTTTGCATGTGCATCTGTAAGGCACAGAAATAAACCGATGAAACAGCCTTAAAATAATTGCGTCCCACAGCTAAAATAAATATTTAGAAATGACTTATAGTTACTCTAATGTTTTTTTATATTAATGTCGAGAGATGTTGAGGAAATATAAAGAGGCAACATCTTTACTCCTCTATGTTATGTTTCATCAGCCAGATGACAAAATAGGCGAACTCATTCTTTTCAATTTTACTGATATGACTGCTAAAAATTTTCATAAGCTTACTAAATAGGTAATCATAATTTTATCCATTCTTCATGTTGTCATTGCAGGATTCATCAACGTTAGGTTGAACAAGTTCTCAAGATGGTTTTTATGTCATCTCGTGTGTATTTGAAGGCCTATTTTCATAGTCTTGATAATCTGTTACCACATTTTGCGTTTACAACGTGAGGTGAAGACCTGAAAACTCTGTGGTATCTTTATAAAGTATTTATATTTACCATACTTGTATTTGGTAGGGCGATCTGCGATCATGGTATGCAAACTTTAACTTTACTTACTGGAGTCGTCAAAAATGAGACTGCGGATATGCATAGTCAGACTTAGAGTTCGAGCGTTGAAGTTAGTGTTTTGCCTTTTTACCAGTGACGAGAGGCCACGATGTTCATGACAAATTAAGCAAGTAAATATAGATATTCTTTTATGTCATCATTTCACTTGTAAGTTTCACTCGTGTGAATCATTTGTATTTCAAAAACATGTAAGTGACAATCTTCTTTATTAATGTACTATAACATACCCACAACAAAGAATACACCTTACGACTCTTTCCCACTGTTTTTGCAGTTGAATTGTTCCAGTCTTATTCGATTAATCATAGGGACTCTATTCAAATCTTCATTGCAGCAGTTCCCCGGTCTCGCTCTTTCATATACTTTGGGCTAGTCGGGTGCCATAGTTAGATGGGAGCTGATAGTAACACTAATTATCCTGTCAAGAATTTCATTTCCAAATGGTGACCAGTCCTATACATTCTATATTCAGTCTTCCGCGGTGCCCATGAAGTATTAGGCTCTTTAGCCCATAAACTAGATGGTACTTATCGTGTAATGATTTCAAAGAATGCTCCAAGCCAGGAGAAAATCGCTGGATGCCATCACGTCGGTATCGTGGGCAATGAAAAAAAGTTAACAAGCAAGTTGATCTTCCTTTTGCTGCAGGATTTCCTAGCACCTTCACATTGACAACAGGCGTGGCTTCCTGTCATCTTCTGATTGCATATATTAGCTCTGTCATGGCTTCAAAGAATACTGGCAGGAGTAGTAATCACAGAGGAGAAATGCTGAACACCTGAAATTGGTGGGTGACATTTAGTCCACCGTCGCATCAGTATTCTCCACCAAGAAATAGTACTTGCGTGCCTACATATATGTCATATCAACCTCACTCACAGATACCATATGTCCAAACTTCCCTCAGTTCTACATTTTCACAATTTGTTCATCAACTCTTCCTCAAACGTAATACATTGGCTCCCCTCGGACATTTGCTCTTTTAGAGTTAATTCACTACATCCCAAATCGCATCTCCCATATCCTCACCAATTCTCCTACATTTAACAGCTCTTCTATTTATTTTTTTGTCACAAATCCCATATTCTGCACCCTCCACTCTCTTTCATTCCCCATCATTCTAACACCTATCCTTATTCCCCTGCCACCCCCACCTCTAACACAACATTTAAGGAAAGATCATACCTGAACTTCCTTTTCATGGTAATTTTCATCCCATAACAGTTGCTACCCAGTGATTGGTTTCAGGTGGTTTCTATGCATCCTCTCTCTCTCTCTCTCTCTCTCTCTCTCTCTCTCTCTCTCTCTCTCTCTCTCTCTCTCTCTCTCTCTCTCTCTCTCTCTCTTCTCTCTTCTCCCTCTTCTCTCTCTCTCTCTCTCTCTCTCTCTCTCTCTCTCTCTGTTGCAAATACATGGCTCAAATATATTCCAAAATGCTTCTCAAAGTATCTATGGGTACATATATTTATATAAATATATATATATATATATATATATATTTATATATATATATATATATATATATATATATATATATATATATATATATATATATATATATATATATATTATAAACCCACCTTTATGAGATAGTTTGTTCCTGGAGATAACCCGTGAAGAGAGAGATAATGTACTATTGAAATATATTATAAATTTATGCACGGGTTAATTACATTTTCAAGAGCGATTTAAATCAGGTCAGTGTTTAAAGATGTAATAAAAGTGATTTGTGTTTGAACACTAAAACAAACTATTCGATAAGTTCTGCATCACTCATAACACTTGCACTCGTTGCAGACTCGCTAAATGTGCGATAATTTTATCTTTTTTATATATATTAAAATTTCAAAATAAATTTGTTTCAAAGCAACCTTATTTCTTCGTTAAAATTAATAAATGAAAATTGAATTTGAGGCACATTTAGAGTGGGAGAAGTGCATTGGAGGATGAGTAGGGGGAATCTCTAGAGGATGACCCTGTAATGATGGATGCGTTTCAAAAAGTAGATTGACCTATTATAAAGGTCATTCGAAAAAGTTGTCTTTCAGAAAGACGTCACAGAAGTTAAGAGTTAAAGAGAAGTAAAGAAGGAAAATGAGAATGGGTTCTGAAAGAGCCCAATCGGAGGATTAAAAAATAAAGTAAATTATTAACCAATTAAGATATCTGAAGGGAAAATTCTACCTATAAAAGTTCAGTAAAGGCAACTAGAACCACTGGTAGGAGTGGTGATCGTAGAGGAGAAAAGCCGAGTTGTGAAAATCCTGGAGTCGGTGGGTGAGATTCAATCCATGGTCTCAGTATAGCAGTCTTCTTCAAGATGTACTCCCTGAGCTCCTCGCCTCCGCATAGGTCAGACCAGCCTCCCTCTAGGACACCATATGTTTAAAAGAGGATTGATGTTATGCATGAAAACTAGAGGAAAGTAAGATAGTTGGTTTTGCATACAAAGTGTACATGAGAAAGGAGCCAAAGTAAGTAGTTGGCACTGATTAAAAATTGTTGGAAAGTTGTCCAAAAGGTTTGGGAATTATTACTTGAGGAGTATATGAAGTTATAAAGAAAAAAACATAGAAATGCATATCTGGGAATCGAACCAACACTACTACGTCCAAAAAATCAATATGTCCATTCGTCAAAATTGCAGAATATCCAAATCATTGATTTTTTGCACAATTGAAGATAAAAGTGGTATTATGAAAGATAAAAATTTTTAAATTATCTACTGAATCTACTCTAAATTCTTAAGAGTTAAACACAGCATCTACTCCATTACTAAAGTCTAGAACACAATTCTTTCTATTCCTCCAAAATTTTAATATAATACACGCTCAAAACACCGTGTTTCCTGACCTATCAGACTTTAATATCTCAATTTACTTACGGCGATTCCATTCTCTTGTTGGGTTTTGTGTAGACCTATGAACTTGTACCATCTGAGACCACACAGAAAACTATGCTGATAACATTCACTTCCTTTTTAACAAAATGTGTTTATTTGTTTACTACTTATATATTTTTTCATTACATACAAAACTTATAACCAGTTATGCTCCAATTTATAAAAAAAAAAATATTCGACGTTTCGGATAAAAATCATTCCCAACATCAAGTTGCAAAGAGTTCAAGATTTTAGGCCAATCAGTTTATATATATAATCAAACGAAGGTCGGCATACTTTACTAAGTAAAAAGAAGGGTTGACCGACTCAACAGTGCAAGCCGTCACAGTATCAAAATCCCGGTGCGGTGCGGTGCAAGGCCTTCCGGAGTGGTGCGGTGCGGAAAACTGCGGTGTTCGGTCAACTCTAATAAAATGTTAACCACTGAAATTTGTTGTAAAATTTTAGTGTAATATACTACTTGTAATATATATATATATATAATAATATGATATCATATATATTATTTATATATATATATATATTATATCATATATAACTATATATATATATTTTAATAATATATTATATAAATTATATATTTATTATATATATATAGATTATATATTATATTATATTATATTATATATAATATAATATATACATATATATATTATTATTATATATATATATATATATATATATTATTTATATAGTAAGAACATAGATAATCATTATTATATTACATGTTTGGTAAATCAAATTTTTTTAATTAAGAGGTTGATGTTATTACAAAGTATAGATATTATAGTATATATATATATATATATATATATAATTATAAATATTATATTATATATATTATATATATATATATAATATATATATTATATATATATATTATTACTCTTATTATTTATTATTATTATTATCATACTTTAATAGTTTAAATTAATTAAAAAAGAGATGTCAAATGTATTAATTTACGTTGGAAATATAATTATTATTATTATTATTATTATTATTATTATTATTATTATTATTATTATTATTATTATTATTATAAAAAATTAAACAATAGTAAAAAACAACTGTAAAATGTACAATTTTATACGTAGTTGGAAAAATTATCATTATTATTATTATTATTATTATTATTATTATTATTATTATTATTATTATTATTATTATTATTTTATTATTATTATTATTATTATCAACTATTTTTTACGTAGTTGTACTGAATAGTCGCTGTTGTAGTTGTCGTTATTGTTGCTGTTGTTAATCATGTTAATTGTTACCAACCTGACAGTCCCTTTTTTTAGTGATTAGGTTAAAAAAAGAAAAAAAAGAAAAAAAAGAAGCAAATATTACCTCATTAAAAAAATAAAAATATTCCAGATGTATAATATAATAAATATATTGTGCTTTGTATTCTCACTGTCTTTTAATATTTAATTTTCAATTATTATTATTATTATTATTATTATTTTTATTATTATTATTATTTATTATTATTATTATTATTATTATTATTATTATTATTATTATTATTATTATTATTATTATTATTATTATTATTATTATTATTATTATTATTTATTTCTATTATTATAATGTATTAATAAATACGTAAGTGCATTAGACAGTTTATTCAGTCAGTATTTATTATTGATTGTTATTATTATTAATTTTCTATTGATTTTATTATTTTATTATCTATTTATTATTATTTATGTTTAGTTAATTTTATTTATATTATTAATTATTATTATTTATTTTATTAATTAGTATTATTATATTTTATCACGCATAATTATTTTATACATGTCTTTTCTTAAAATTATATGTTTTGCTTTTTAACCATTATTTTATTTTATTAATCAAAAGTGATTTATTATTAACACATTATATTTCTTATATTATTTAATTATTATTTCTTATTATTATTATTAGTTTTTAACTATTATTATTATTATCATTATTATTATTACTTATTTTCCAATCTAATTAGTGAAAGGTTTACAGTTCAATCTTTTTTTTTTAATTTTTTCTTCTTATATATTTAATGATGTATTTAATACCAATTTTTAAACTTGATTTGTGAGAGTATTTGTTGTATTATTTTTCACTTACTTGTTATCACCACGAAAAGTGCATTTATTATTATTATTATTATTATTATTATTATTATTATTATTATTATTATTATTATTATTATTATTATTATTATTATTATTATTCTTCTTCTTCTTCTTCATTCTTCTTCTTCTTCTTCTTCTTCTTCTTCTTCTTCTTCTTCTCTTCTTCTTCTTCTCTTCTTCTTCTTCTTCTTCTTCTTCTTCTTCTTCTTCTTCTTCTTCTTCTTTCCTATATTACTATTATCAATGTTATTTTATCGAACTTATTATAATTAATAGTATTAGTAGTAGTTGTAATGTTAGTAATAGTAGTATTAGTCTATTTATTATTATAATACTGCTTTAAGAATATTAAGATTAAATACATCTTTATATTATAGATTTTGTAAGTTAATAATTAATTTGTAAATTATTATTATTAATAATAATAATAATAATTATTATTATTATTATTATTATTATTATTATTATTATTATTATTATTATTATTATTATTATTATTATTATTATTATTATTATTATTATTATTATTATTATTACCACCGAATCTGTAAATTTTCATCTCTTTCTGCTTTGACTTCAATATCTCCATTCATTTTTTTGTGTGCTATATTATTATTATTATTATTATTTTATTATTATTATTATTTTATTATTATATTATTATTATCATTATTATTATTATTATTATTATTATTATTATATGTGAAATAAAAGGTTGAAATGCTATTTTGGTTTAATTTGTGATAATTTTAAACAAACCTAATATTATTTTATTATTATTATTATTATTATTATTATTATTATTATTTTATTATTATTATTATTATTATTATTTATTATTATTCTTATTATTTACTAAAACTCCATGATCAGCATTTATTTTCTATATATGATGTTTTGATGCTTTTCAAGCTCTTGAGTATTTGTATCGACAGAAGAAAATTTTCTTTAATATTATCTTCTTTAAAATAAACAATTGATTTAAGTATAGTACCAAGCTTTCGTCCGTACACTCGGACATTTTCAAGGAATGATTTATTTTTAAGATTTTAGCAATTATGATAACGTAAATGTCGTGTAAACTAATAACAAAAATAAATAAATAAAATTAATAAATTTAAAAGTTAGAAAAGTTAACGTATATTAACTTTTTTGTTATTTAAAGATGTTTAAAAAATTGGACATTTCATTATATTTTATGTTTATCATTGGTTTATGCTTCCTTAAGAGCAACGATTTTCCGATGAGCAATTCATAAAAATCATTTTCGCTTGTTATGATGGAGAAGGTTTCTTTTATGCTGTTATCGAGATTTTTGTGGTGTTCTATAAAATGTCTGAAATATTTTACTCGGCTTATACTTATGTTGCGACATTCTCATGTTGAGGGTATTCGTTGTGTATCCTATATAAGCGGCGTTACATCCACTTTCAGAACATTGAAACCCTATTCAGTCAAAAGGGAAGAAGGGTTATAGCCAAATAAATAACTTCAGCCTTAATATGTATGACTCATTCATAAAAATGAAAGTCTAGTCTCCAGATTAGGCGACGAAAATATTAGTTATGAAAAGTACAAAATAAATTAAAATTAACATACAATAAAAAAAAAAATTTAAATAACAAAGTTTTAGAAATGTACGATAAGTTTATTATATATGACCGAAATGAAATTACGGGTGAAATATCTTGACCTTATCTTAGACAATTTTCTCGGCTACCTCCTCCCTCTCCCATCTCACCATATTAACCAATAGAAAAGAACCTATCAATGTGCTCAACCGGGGTCCACAATGAAAAAATATATTATATTTAATTGGATTAATTATTATTTATTATCATTTACTATCCTATTTAAATTGGGAATATTACATATGGGGGTCTACAGACGTAAAGTTAGGACTCGGGGGATGCACAAGCAAGCAAAGAAAGATTGGGAACCCCTACTCTAGACCTACTACACCTCACCTCCAAAACGTAAGGGTAGGACAAAGTCTCTAACCCGTCTCCTTATTGCCCTCACCCTAGCAAAATTAGATTACAGATGCGTAATATATGGTCAAACATTCGCCCCAATATTATCCCAGTTTGACTCAGTCCAAAACGAGAGTCTTCTTAATTAATTCCCGGAGGCCTTCCATTCATCCTCCAAGGTCAGTATTAAGGTCAAAGAAAACGAAATGCCTCTCTCCCGTCGAAGAGAGTAGTAGCTCATGTGCTTCGCTTATAATATAACTTATACACGTCTCCAAGCATCTTAGCTACGCTAATCGCCGTAGCGTGGATTTTTCACTTTTCACACGGGAATGTTGAAAATAATTTGTTTGTAAAAATATAATTAAAAGGCTAATACTCGCATTAACAGTTTTGGTATATATATATATTATATATATATATATATATATATATAGTATATATATATATTATATTATATATATATATATATATATATATATTATTATATATAATATATATATTTATATATATATCTATATATTATAATATCATGGATCTATGTGTGTTCTATTGTAAATTCTAGTTATGGAGGGCTTCGGATGGGAGAGGAAGGTGATACGAAAGAAGTAGGTAAAAATTAAGAGTGAAGAGTTAAGTGAGGCAAGGACAATAAGGTTTAAGTATGTAGGAGCGCTCCTAGTAAATCGGTTTGAATGTGAACAAGTTGATACTGAACAAATCTGGGGGCAAATGAAGGAAGCAATTGTTAGTAGTGCAAGGAAGTGTGTGGATGTCGCTAAGTAGGAAGTAAGAAGTTACACAGCGATATGTGGTCGGATGGAAGAGGTGAGGAAAGCGGCATATAAAGGTAAAAAAGAAGCGTGGTTGAATGTACTAAGAAGCAAATGATTGAAGCTTCCAAAAGAGGATGCTTGGAATTATTTAGGAGGAAAAAAGAATACAAAAGGTGCATACGTAGGAGAAAACAGAGGTAAAAATGAACAGGTTTGGAAGGAGGATGGAATCGGAGGACATAACACGGGAATAGGAGCTCTTCTGGGAAGCGCGAAGTTAAGAATGAGAAGTAAGGGAATCTGTTGATAATCGAATAGCGGATGCGGTGCTCTTTGTAACTGATGAAATGGATGGGGGGGGTTGGAAAGAACACTTCGAAATCTGCCACAATATTAACAGTAATGATGAGGTGTTTGTGAATGTGTGTGGTTTTTGATGATGGTACAAGAAGGAATAGGTTTTGGGGATGAGGTTCAAATTGTAAGGAGGAGCTAATGGTGAGTGAGAAAGTTGAGAAGGGTAAATTCTGCAGGTAGTGAATACTAGGTGAGATGATCAGAGTGGAGCGCGATGGTGATGATTGGATTTGGGTAAGGATTTGGGTTAAATAAGCGTTTATGGTAGGGGTATACAAGTTCTAGGAATGTTTGAGGAGAGAGGTAATGTCCCTTATAAGCGTAAGGGAGACAAGGAGGAATGGGTAGAAATTAGTAGGGAAAAGTTTATTGAGTGTTGTAGGGAAGGTTTATGCTGCTATTTTGGTCGAAAGAGTGCCGTCGAGTGACTGAGGACTGGTTGGTGAAGAAAAGGTGCGTTTAGGAGTGGTAGAGGATGTGTGGATCAAATCTTTAATTGAAAAAAGGATTTTATTCTAATGAGGGAGAAGAGAATAAATTATATTTAGGCTTTTATGGATTTACAACAGGCGTTAATAGGGAATAGGGAAGTTTTATGGCAGGTATTAGTGATTATATGGTGTAGGGTTGTAGGCTTTCTGAATGGAATCAAAAGTTGTATGACGATATGTGATTTCGTGTGTTAACGAATAAATGGTGTCAATGGTGATTGGTTTGGATTAATAGCGGAGTGAGAAGGGTTGGTGTTATGTCTCCTTGGTTATTCAATTTGTTTATGGAGGGGGTTATGAAAGAATTCGAGGTGGGGATGGAGGGAAATGGTGTTAGAATGATGGAGAATGGGATGAGTGGAGGTCGCCCTACCTATTATATGCGGATGGATTTGGTTTCTGTGTGGCGAATCTGAAGAGAGTTTGAGAGGATGGTAGAGAGATTTAGGCAGGGGATGTAAGAACGAGGGGTTTGAAAGCTAAACGAGATACAGAGGTTAAGGTCTATGGTTGTGAGTGAGGACAGTCCTCGAGTGTGAAGTTATTGTTAGATGGTGGCAGGGAGCAAGGTCTGAGTTTGAATATTTAGGGTATGTGTTGGAATGAGAAGGGACGTATTTGATGCAGGCCTGTAGTAGGAGTTGTGAATTGGCAGGAAAGTGGTGGTGCAATTAGTCGTTGTGATGTAAGGGACTTAAGGTCTTGAGTGCGCTAGAGTTTACCATGAAGGTATGTTGTTACCTGTGTTTGTATGGTAGTGAGACTCTAGCGTCTGGATAAGAAGTATAAGATCCAAAAGTGCATGTGCTTCAGCAATGGACAATCTTAGGGGCATGCTAGAGTGGGGGAAGAATTAATTAAAATTGGACAGAGATGAACTTATTAGGATGATGTGATGGGTGGGAAGGGCGTAATGGAGGAAATGAAAGTTGTTGAGATGGTTTGGTCATGTAGGAAGGATGAAATGATGTCGGTTGGTTAAGCGGATGTATAGTGGCGAAGTGTGTTTGGGAAATCGACGGCTGGAGCCGAAGGGAATGTTTGCGGATTGAGTCGGTTGACACGACATGTCTGCAAGGAGAGAAATGTGAGTTTGGGTAGAGGCGAGAAGAAAGGTGCTTAACAGGAGTGAATGGCGCGGGTTTTGTGAGGGGTGTTGGTTGGCCCACCTGGGCCAAGGATGATCCTTACACTGACGATCTACCGTAGGAGGGGCATCGCTGTTCCCATGAGCTTTAGGGATGGAATTTCCTGACCTGCGTGAGTTCTCCGCTCATTGTGGTATGAGGGGCCGGTAGAGCTGCGTTTCTTTTCGACTTATGTTCATGCTCTTCTAACTGCTTTTCTATTTCGTTTTGCTCGTCACGCACCTTACTCCGATTCTTGGGAAAATAAAGGTAGATAAAAAGAAAGAAGAAAAGAAGATTATAATATATATATATATATATATATATATATATTATATATATATATATATATATATAAATATTAGGTATATATGTATTATATATATATATACTTATATAGTATATATTATATAGTTATATTATATATATTATAAAATTATATATTATAATTATCTATATACTATATTAATATATATATATATATATTATAGGATATATATATATATATATATATTATATATATAATTATATATATATATATATATATATATGATATATATATTTACAGTTGTCAACACCACTCACTCACCGGGCACGAGCCCTATTCAAGGAGAGGGTGTTGCACGCTCAATATATTCACCGCTGTTGCGCAATTACGCAGATGAGCCAGACGCAAGGCTTTTAAACGTGAGGGACGATTTAAACTCATAGGAGGACAACAGAAGTGGAAGAGAGTCCACAGAACAGAGGTGGCAGGAAAGAAGGAAGCACCTCAGCGAACTAGCCTGGAGTTACAAATATCTACACAAAACTCGCGCGGCAGATACAAGCACCCCGTGTGCTACCCGGAGGGCGTCGTAAGTGTGGTACGCGAGTGGTAAGTCCCTCCGAAACCTGACGCTGGCGTACCCATAGAAAAAGATAAGCACCACATGCGCCGCGCAGAACCGAGCGTCAGTGAAAAGGGATAAGTACTGAAGCAGGTTTATAGCTTTTGGTTTTTTTGACTCGACCCTTGTCAAAGCCGGGTGAAACCAGAGCCCGCCCCAAGATAGAGGAACAGTACCCATAACAAGGCGGTATGAGCCCTTGTAGTAACTGGAAGTAACTGAGAAGAGGAAAAAGTCTCGCAGGTCAAAAAACAGAACTTCAGATTCTCTTGAGGGCCGCCTACGCAGACCGTTGTGATGTCGAGGTTCTCCAAGAATTTTTTTGTTTTGATGTTAAAAGGCCAAAAAGATGTTATATGTCAGATAAGAGAGGACGAGAGGAATGTCGAAGAGATAGGAAGTAGAAGGTGTTTTGCAGAGGAGATTTGTAGAAAGTTGCTGTTTTTAAAGAGTTCGAATTCAAAGGTTGAAAGACGACCCACCCCGGCAAATTCTATCCAGATCAGCGAGATAGAATCAAGATTAAGACGAGAGGCATTCTAGAAGCTGCAAAAGAGGGAGCAGATTGAAATGAGTTGAAAAATGAAGGATCGAGTCATCGCCATATGAGTGGATAGAGTTAGATGTGCAGTGGAGAAGAAGTAGGAATAAAGTAGGAGATAAGACAGAACCTGGAACACCACTATTGACAGAACAGAAAAGAAGTCGTCCAACATTTTCACAACCCCCCAACAAGGGGCGGGCCGATATGAGCGACTTGAAAGAAGCTAGGACATAAAATAAGCAAAGAGAGGTAAGAACCCAAGAGGGGAGCTTGGAGACAGATGGACCGTTGCCATATGCGGTCAAATGCTTGGATATGTCAAGACCATCGCAAGTCTTCCCTCAAGTTACCTAAGAGCGCCTATCGTAAAATCGGTAATAGAAAGGATACGCCAGTTGACTCGAAACGGCCCGAAGCCCGTACTGGGCGATCGAAAGAAGAGAATGAGATTCCAGATTGTCTAAAGAAATGAGAGTTGAGAAGGGGTTTCAAAGATCTTAGATAGAATACAGTGAGAGCTATAGAGCGCATAGTCTAGAGGTTCAGAGTGGTTCCATTTTTCGGGAATTAGGTTGGTATGTGCGGCGCTCCACACTGGAAGGAAGTTTAGTATTTGAGACGATAGAGATATAGTGGCAACGAAGGAGGTGTCGCACGTAAGCACTGGCTTGGTTCTCTCAAAATCGGGGAGAATGCCAGTCCGGACCTTCGCTTCTTACGTTCATCGGATCTCAAGAGCCAAGCACCGATCCAATGAATCCAGGCAAAGGTTAGGACAACTGAGAGGGAGAAAGAGGAGGGAAGAGGAATGGCATAATCCTCCAGGTTGAGTAGAGGAAAATAGAGGCCGAAGAGATGGCCTTTTCAGTTGGAGTAATAGCAACAGAATCAGATCGGATAAGAGGAGGAAAGGCAGATTTACAGAAAATTGTTATAAATATTTTTTTTACAAGAGGTCAGAAAGATTTGTCAGGAGGGAACAAGGAGGTTAGCGCACTTTCATTTTGATGAAAGCCCGCTTTGCTCGTCGAGAGATCCTGCAACGATTTCTACTGAATGAAAAATAAGCGACGTGATAGGAGAACTGAGATTTTTCCACTCCGATTACAACTGTCTCTGGCCTGGAATGGCCAGAGAACAGCACGATCGAACCATGGATTATGGAGGAGAGAAAGATTTAGTCGAAAGAAGAATGAACCTGCTCATCCCATCGAACGATTACAGCTTCCCACATCTATGGCAGAGCCAAAGCGTCATACAGGTTTCAAAACAGATCATTCAATTAAGTTAGCGTGAAGCGACGCAGCGCCCCAACTTTGCCCGATGAAAGTGCCAGGAAACGCCATTAGGCAGAGATGGAGCTTTGTTTGGAGAGAAGTATTGAATTAAGAGATATAATAAAGGTTGTGGTTAGATTTACAAATAGGAGCGAAGTGGTGTATTTATTAGAGGAGACTAGTGCGTGAACATAATTATATATATATATATATATATAATATATATATATATATTATATATATATATATAATATATTATTATATTATATATTAATATGATATATATATATAATAATATATTATATTTATATATTATATATCAGTTGGGACGTAACTTGAACGGTTATAAATTGAGGTAGGCAGCTATATTTATATATAAAATATATATATATATATTATATATATTATATATTTAATATATTATAATATATATTTATATACTATATATATTATACTATATATATATATATATATCTATAGTATATATATTATACTATAGAAGAGGAGACGAGAGAAGGAGAGAGAGAGAATTTCAAAATTTTTTTTTCAAATTATTTTCGTACAGATATTTTCACGGTGTGAGATGAATTCGCTTCTTTCTACTCAGCGAAATTTGCGTATTTTTTTTCGCCGAATAGCAAGGTATGAACGCTTGGTTTTGCCTATATTATTTTATATAGATATGGACGCATCTACCGTACGCCATAGCTTTAAAATTCCCTTTAAAAACAGGTACGAGGGAAAATTTTCAAATGAATCGAATTTTTCCATTAAATATAATTCAAATTTTGATTTTCATATTAAATTTATTTTATAATCAGATTTTTTTCTAAAACTTTCATATACTAAGCGTCACTAAACCTTCTACATGCATTTAAATTTATTTTAATAAGTAGACTAAAAAATATTCGGGTCGAGCTCCTACCCTGCATACCCCTATGTATAACGCCCTGAACTTATATACTAATATAATCTATTATATATATACTATATTTATATATATTCATATATATATATAGTATTATATAATATATATATATATACTATTATATATATATAATTTATATTATATAATATATATATATATATTTCATGGGCGCCGAAGGTTTTTGAGAATGTTCCAAGCCCACCATAAATCAGATACCATTTAATGGAAACATTTCACGCTTGCAACTAGGGCAATGAAAAAGCTGACACTGAAATTAATCTTATCTCACTTAGACTCTCTCACAATAGTCGATCCCTCAGCAACATAACAATAACAGAAGTTTAAAATATAGTTCTCTTAGAAAAGGGTTCTGGAAATGAGGTTTTCAGGCCTTCTTTGGACCAGACCAGACCAAACAAGAGCTTTCAACTTCGCACAAGTGAGGTCATTTATTAGGGTCTGACGAGTTACCGGAATTTTGCGCACCCTACCAAAAGTCATTTTTGTCGCACCGCACAGCACCGCACGGCACTGAACCGCACCACACCGCACCGCATCTGGCGAGTCTGCCAACTCTAGTCTTCATTGCTCATCTAAACTCGAAAAACAGAATTTCAACTTCCAATTTGGACACATTTTCGTGTTTTAAAATTTCAAATTAAATAAAATTAAGTTATATTTATTCGGAATTCGCCAAACGAACTCAGGTAGGGAGTGGCGACCCATAGGTAAGAACCTGTGGTACAGAGGAAATGCTTAGAATGAGTGAAGGGAGATTAGCTAATAAGGTTCTAGCTATGTCAATGGGGAAAGATAATGGTGGATCGAAATGACCATTTCCATACCTTATTATATACGTATTTATATTATATATTATCTATTATAATAAATATAATTATATATATATATATAATATATTATAATATTATATATATAACTTATTATTACTAATAATTTATATATATATAATATATATATATTATATTACTATATATGTTTTAGTTTTCGGTTCTTCTATTATTTTTTCTTTTTTTTATTAAACTTGGAGTCAATATATGGTTTTATCTTTTATGCCGTTTGTTTAATGTAAAGCTTATTTTTATTTTTACTTTTTTTCTCTCTTTTGTTCGTGTGTTGGTGTTTTTTAACTTTAAGATTTTTTCATATTTTACATATTTACTGTATATACGATTTTCAGCGTTTTAGACTGTTCTATGGTTTTAATTTAGTTTCTGTTTGTCTCTTTGTACTTCTAATTCACGGTTTGTTTGTTTTTTTTTATTTTTTTTTTTTTTTTTGTGTTGTTGTTTGCTTTGATCTGTGGTTTCTGTTTGTGGTTTTCTGTTTTGTATGTATGATTGGCAGGCCCAGATTTAGCAGCAGGCGCGGGCTGTTACTATCGACTTATATAACCGATTCCGTGGCTTGCATCTTCCCTAATCTCCGTGGAAATACCACCTCATCTACTTGTAACCTTAATTCCTATAATACCCGCAGCAGTACCACTTAAAAATGCAGCCTCTGACTTGGTAAATATGTCCAACTATAAATTATTTCATAAAATTTCCGTCGAAAGGGTGGAGTATGTGCCTATGTTAATTAACACTCTGTAACACGTTCTCGAGATCTCGAATCTCTAACCTTCGATGTTATGTGCCTTAACATTCTTTCTTCCACTTCTACTAATAATCTATGTGTTTCTGCTACTTTGATCCTAAAAGAAGTGCCTTCATATCCTTTTTGACATGGCATCACGTATCTTCACGGATGTTTTACTCATCTCACCAAATACTTGAGCTCCTCTATTTGAGGATTTCAATGACCATAACCACTGCAATGTTGGGGTCGTTATACTGATTTAGGTGGGAGGAGGCCGAATCATTCAGCATTCTCAACGATCTGAAGCAACTAATTAAGCACACACACACATCCTGATCGTGCCCAACAATTCGATGAACACACATTACTATGTTTCACCACTAGTCTTCTCTCTATGAAAATACAAAGACACTTTCGCTCCTATGGATAAACTCTGACACGAACTTAATATTCCTCTTAATTTTTAATACTTTCTCTTCAACAGCTCTATCTCCCTTACGCGTTTTTTCTGGACTTGAGTCGGGCGTATTCGACCTAACCTATAATTGAATGACCTGCTTTGACTCTGGTAGCGCATTCAGTTTCTAGCCGAATAACGGTGGGAGCTAGTAAATAGTTGAGAACGGTGATGAGGACAGGTTCATTAACTTGCTTCGACTAACATCTTTCTCTCCTCCATAATCCCATGGTCGATCGTGTATGTCTCTCTGCGCCCTTCAGTAAGCAGACAGTTGGCGGAATCCGAGGAGTGGAAAAAATTCTTGTTCTACTATCACTTGCTAATTTTCATTCAGCGAAATCGTTGCAGGGATACTTCTCGACACAGGCAAAGCGGGCTTTCATCAAACGAAAAGGCCGCTAACCTCCCTAGGCTCTCCGTACTGAAAATACTTTCTGGCCTCTGATTAAAACATCTTAACAGCTCTGTAAATCTGCCTTTTCCTCCTCTTATCCGAATTCTAGATGGTTCTGTTGCTAATTTCTCCAACTGAACAGGCCAATCTCTTTTGCGTCTCGCATTTTCCTAACTTTAACCATGGAACGATTCTGGACCTCTTCCTCCTCTTCTCTCTTAAATATCTATTGCCTTTGCCTGTGATTACATCTGATCGAGTGCAATGGGCTCCTGAAATCTGTGAACGTCAGAGAAGGCGGGTGAGCCGCGATGGCATCTTCTCCCGGTGTTTCTGGGAAGCATATATTGCCGTGTGCCCTCCTCGTTCAAACGTTAATTCTCTATGTCTCAATACTAACACTTTTCGCTCAGTGTTGGAAGCACGCACATGTCCAGCCGGTTCCGAAAAAAGGAAGCCGGAATGATGCCTTCTAACTATCGCCCTATAAGCTCTCACTTGTTTCATCTAAAGATCTTTGAAACCTCTCAACTCTCTTTCTTAAGATCATCTGGAAACTCTCAATTCACCTCTTTCGATCGCCAGTACGGCTTCGGCGCTCGAGGTCTACTGCCATTAATTGCTCCTATCTTATGATTTAATGCAAAGGATCTCTGTAAACTACGGGAACATTTGCGTGGTTGGCGCTTGACATATCCAAGCATTTGACCGGTATTGGCACGCGTCACTGCTCTCCAGGCATTCCTCCTTTGGGTAAAGAATTGATACTACTTTGCTTACTTATGTCTAGCTTTCTCTCAAATCGCTTAATATCGGCTGTTGCTCAGGGTACTGTCTCATTCCCTACTTTATTCTTACTTTTCATTATGGATCTTCTCACCTGCACATAACTCTATCCACGCGTATGCCGATGACTCGACCTTCATTCTTACAAACTCATTTCAACTTCTGTCCCTTCTAGCTCTCATAGATGCCTCTCTTCATAATCTTTCCGATTCTATTCTCGCTGATTCTGGATAGGATTTCCGGGTGGAGGTCGTCTCAACTTTGCGAAATTTAATTCTTTAAAAACTCAATCTCTACAAATCTCCCTCTCTAAAACCTTCCAACTTTGTTCTATCTCTTTCGACGGCTCTTCTTCGTCTCTCTTCGTTGACCAATATACACCTCCTTGGCCTTAAACCTAAACAACATGTTTTTAGAAACTCACGATCACAACGGTTGCCTTAGCGCGGCCTCACAGAAACTGGGAGTTCTATATAGACTGCTAGACTATTTTTTCTTCTCTCAGTTACTCAGACGTATTACAAGGGCCTCGTCCGCCTTTGTATGGAGTACTGCTCTCATATCTGGAGGGGCTCTGGGTTTCACCCGGCTTTTAGGATAGCAGGTCGAGATCAAAGGCCAAAGATTTAAGGCTGTTCCGTACTTTCCACATCTTCACTTGACGCTCTATCTTCTGCGGCGATGTTAGTGCTTTATTCTGTTTTCTCTTAGTACCGCGCGGGCAGGTGTTCGAAGAGAGACTTGCACTCGCGTACCACCTTACCACGCCCTCGTAGGGCACAAGGGGTGCTGTGTCTTGTGCGCCATGAGTTTTGTACGTGGTATTTGGCTACGTCCAGGGTTAGTTCGCTGCAGGGTGCTTCCTCTTCCTGCACACTTATTTTCTCAAGCGAACACTCATTCATCTGCTAAGTTCCTGCTGATCTTATCTCCCTACATTTCAAATGCTTGCTTTCTCGTGCTACATGCTGACTACGTTTGCGTTGCATGGTGAGCTTCCTGAGGCTTGAAAAACGACCCTTACCTTGAAAGGCCTCTGCCCGTGAGTGGTAGTGACAACGTAATTATAATAATATATAATAGTAAATATATATAGATATATGATATATATAATATATATATATAATATATATATATATATTATATTATATATATTAATATATATATATAATACTATATATATATATTGATATATATATATATATATAATATATTAATATATATTATATATTATATATAAGCTTAGATGGCCACAACATATCCTATTCAAAAAAGGGGCGCGGAGAGCCGGCAGCGCCCTGTGCGCCCAGGTACTTCCTGAGGATCGTTGAGGACCTCCGGAGTTCGCAGTGGCGACACTTTTGAGTAACTTTGCGCGTTGTCTGGCCGGCATACCCTGGGGGGCTGGTCCCCTAGGGTCCATATTTCTATGGGTTCGCCATGACGATGTGTGAGTGCTGCTTTATACCTGACCACACTGCTCATGTACTTTCCATGAGCGTTTTATTACTCCTACCCCCCTTTGGTTCATCCCCTCCCCCCTATGACGTTAATCAGCAATTACTAGCTGTGCAGGCTCGAGCCTCGCCAGCGTCTTCCGAGTGACTTTATTCTTGGACCACCTATCACCGGCACGGGGCTAATCTACCCCTGTACTTTTCGGGGTTGCCGTTTTGTTTTGGGGGTGGTCCCCCCTAGGGTCCCCTATTTCTATTGATGGCACCACTGTACGATGAGTGATAGTGATGTTGTGTGCGTGAGGCACATGACTCATGCACCATTCACGCAGCGATTTGTTTTACGCTACCCCCCTTGGTTCTCCCCCCTTTGTTACTCGTCAATCACAAAGTGATGGAACGGACGATTCCAGAAATTTTCAATGGGATGTAGATTTTAGGCCTAACTATGATAGCTCATGTACCCCCTCGCCTCTTGCCTATCTACCGTTGTACGTGCGTGCCGCCGTATACAGGGTTTACATGCACGATGGCGTAGCCACGTCCATAAGCAGCTGCGCTACTTTCATGCAAAGTAGCTGAGTTGGTTCGGTCAAGTTCAACCACGGCGATTCGTCGAAGGCGCGAACCGACGCGAGTCAAGCGCGCAAGAACGCAAAAATAATTCGCGGGTTATGTTTGTGTAGGGTTACATCTTCAATAACAATGCGTTTTTAGTGACCGTCTCAGAGGACCGTAAAGGAGCGTTGTTGTGAGCCGCCAGTAGGGTCCTCCTCTCGCCCTTCTGGCGACATCTTTACGGGTCTTTCCCGTCTTTACGTCCTCACGTCGTTTCGTCTTTAGGGTACGTGTAAAAACGTGCTTTTTTACTACCCTAAGGACGTTAAAGGACGCTATGGCAAGCTGTGTGGTGGCGGGGGGCTCCTCCCCTCACCACCCCCTCTGGTCGCTACGTCTTTACCTGCCGTCTACGTCCTCTTAGCGTCTTTCTGTCACACACCCGAGCTAATTATTTAGTCACATTTTACCTATAGGCATTTTATTTAAACCGAGGCTACGAGTCAATATGCTTGAAATTATAATTTATAGAAACAGAACTATATAATATATATAATTATATATATATATATATCTATATATATCATAATATACTATATAATATATACTATATAATATATATATAATATTATATTATATTAGTATATAATTATCAATATATCTATGGTGGTTTACTGAGCATTATTCAATTTCATAAAAGTAAATACTCCCGGAACAGCTACACTTCAATATAGATGTACGTAGTGTCCTTAAGAATATGGAAATGGCTTCTAGATTAGAGGAAATAGACCATTATATACTATACTATATATATACTTATAATATTAATATATATACTAAATTATATATATATATTATATACTATAATACATAATATATATACTTGAAGAAGATGAAAGAAGAAGTCTCACACTGGGTATGTGATCCGTGAATTCACAGCGTTTAATATATGTTTTCAGTACTCGGCTAATGCAGTTTCCTAGCTAGAATGAACACAGAGATGTTATAGATTTGACAGTAAAATCGGGCGGTATAGAGCTGAAGTGTAGAGTGAGGTACTCGCACAAAAACTTGCCTTTCGACTTACTTTATCAGCTCAGTGTACAAGACATGTATGTAGGTGAGTTTTTTACGTAAATTCTATTTTTTTACTATTGCAAAATGTCTATCTTGTTAGATTTTGAAACACATTTTTGTTTTTCAAAGTAAAAATGTTGTCAAATTTTCAATAAAAACAAGTTTTTGCTGACCCTAAGCCAAGTTAAAACAAATACGCAACCCAACTGGGTGACCACTCACCAGAACTCTGTCCATCCGTATTTATACTTCTTTACTGTTTTACATATTTACCTGTTTTAACCGTTTGAGGTCTAGCTTACATTGGTCAGGAGTGTAGAGAGTGGTAGTGTCAGTAGTAGTATTACGTAGTTTAGATCACAGTGAAGGCATAGCTGGATAGAGGTATGTACAAACCGATCCCAAACCAGATAGGCTAAGTATTATATATATATATAATATTATATATAATATTTATATATATATAATATTACTTAATATATATAATATATATTATATATTATATTATATATATATATATATTATT
>JABUQX010043652.1:12500-33283 GCA_015478945.1 Trachelipus rathkii | reverse complement strand
ACCCGCTCTGGCGAGAAAAAAAAAGGTGATAGGTTAAGGTATATGATGATGGACTTAAGATTATCGGCTATATATTTATTAAACCGTAATGACTGTTGGATACTGGGTATCGAACCCTTCATATTTATAGTATATTATTATATAATATATATATATATATTTAATATATATATATAATTATACTATATATAATGACATCCTTTACCATTTATCAATTCGATTTATTTAGAATACCCATTTATAAAAATTATATCATACGTAGGAAAATGATCAAGAAAATAAAAAATATTGGCAAAGTTAAAAATGCCCAGTACTTCGAAGTAAAAATGGCGACCCGTAACTACTGGTCACCCAGAAGGCTATAGTACACCCGATACGACATATACAGTGTACATACACCTGGTTTTAGTCACTCTAGATATACAAATACAGTCAAACGTATCGTAAATAAATTGATACCTTATAAGTACATAGTAAAGTACTTGTCCTTGAACCAACCCTGATATATATTATTAATATAATAATTTATATGATATTATATATATTAATGATAATATATAATTAATATATATATAATTATATATCTATATTACTATTATATATATATATAATAATATAATATAATATATTATTATAATATTCATATTATACAAATTTTATATATAATTATTATATATTATATTATTAGTAGTCCATTATATGAGATACATGATAATCGGTACGGTTAATAGGCTAGCCAGAAAAGAGGCATGGTCTGAGGCAATGAAAATTGCGAGTACTTGTATCGAGGTACGGCTCAAATTTTATTGAGTAAATAGAGGTGCATACTACATACATTAATTATATTATAATATATTAATCTTAAATTATATATTTATTTATATATATATAATAATATATTATATTATTAATTATTTATATTATATATATATATATATAATATAATTATAATTAGTATCTCACATACGACCTCAAACTAATCTTTCTTATATTAGAACACATCACCTCTTATTTACTCTACACTTGATCACGAATAAAAAATATTATATAACGCTGAATAAGGAGTGGTAATGTAGGTTAGCTAATAGTAGCCTCAGACAAAGGATGAGGTCTTTACCCGCTTTACACTCCGTTTTCTCGCGTTTTATAGTGCAATATATATCCCCATTGACTTGCAGGTATTGCAGGATAGATCAACTTTTTGCGTCATGTTGCCGGAGTGGGGCCCAGGGAAGTGTGTGTTTAGTGAACTATGCTTCCGTGCCCACTGGGAGTGTAATTTTATTGCGATTTTGAGACATTTATTGTTGCTTAATATGATATGTATGAGCAATTTATCGTACAATAATGGAATCCATTATATGTATATGATGTGCCTCCAGAGTCTATATGGGCCTTTGGCCATTATTGCAGGCCGTGTAGCATATAGATATAGAATATTGTATCATTTTAAATGGTACGGGATATGAGAGGATAGTAAGATGATATAATTTAATGGGAAGAGTGACCATGCTACCAAATTCATTGTTATATAAATTCACATAGTAGAACCTATGCATTCACCTAAGATTTATTTGTCTGAGATAAGATTAAAAGATTTTATTTACTTATGCAGAAGCCATTCCCCTCCTCATTTTCACATTCACCGGCAGCTGCAAAGCCTTAAACCTTTACAGATGGAGCTAGAATAATCAAACAGATATATATAATAGGGACAGATTGTATATGTTTGTTTGAACAAACTTCCCTAATATGAGATGATGCATCAATAGATAGATAGATATTTAATGGTAAATTATCCATTTAATTGAGCATTTGACACATCACTAAAACAGCTTAAACGTGAAGTAACGTCGCCCACAGATGCATTATTATGCATACTAAATCTTATTATTAAAATAAGGAATTAAAAGCAGTTTAATGGAATAATTATAATCGTTGAAGAGCTTAAGAAATAGTAGATAAAAGACTTTCTAGTTTCTAGTGTTATAAATTTGGTAGCTAGCTTATCTAGAATTGACGATTCAAGTTATTTTTCCCATATAGAATATATAATAGATATATGAGATGGAATAGAAATGCATGAAATTAGCTCCTGACTCTTTCTGCTGACGATGATTTACGTAGTGGGGAAAGTGAAGCTGAAGTTCCATTTACTTCTTTAATATATAGAGATATATAGAATTAGATGGCTCAAATCCTCATAAGAAAAGAAGTGAGAAGTGAAAAAGAAGTCATCTTTCTGACGATGTGATTTTGTACATAAAAATAAGGGTACATACGGAATTACATCAAGAAATAACAAATATATATTTGCCTACTTTGGACATGATTTAAGAAGATGGAAAAACACTGGAATAAGTTATATGAAGTTTGAAAAAACTAGCATAAATACCTTAAGCTCCAGATTCATCGAAAAGTGAGGAAATTTAGAAGAGGAGGAAATATTTATGAAGCCAGATGAAATAGATGGAGAACTGCTAATGTCTGTCATTTTAACCTTTGAGCTTATTCAAGTGAAGTTTAGTTTATTAATATCTATAACTACGAAACTTTTCAATTATCAAATTTAATTTATTTTTAATAGTGAAGTTGCTATGGGTAGATATATATTTACTTTTTGTTTTATTATTTGTAAATAACCCTTAAACAAAAGGAAAAAAATAGGACGGCGTTTTACATTGGTTATTGAATGTGCTGATTCAAAAATGTATCGGTTTTTGGAATTATCACATGGCATTCTGTGAGATTTGTGGATAGATAGATATAGATATATATGATTTTTACCTTTTCAGAGGTCTATCCAATAATTGTGATGATCCTCGCTATTGAAAAGGTAAAAACTTTTATGATATTTACTTTTCAAGAGGTCTATCACAATTATTGGATATATATATATATACTATATATATATATATATATAGTATATATATATATACGATATATATATATTAATAGTATTGTAGTATTAATAGTATTAGTATCAGTTTATTATACATTTACTCTATTATATTTTATATAAGTTCTATTATAATAATTATATAAGGGGAATATAGTTATATTTAAATATATATATAGATAATAAATTAGGAATCAAAATAAATGCTAAGATTAATTTGTTGATATCAATATTGATACATAGTATAAAATATATAAAGTAAATGTCAAACCAAATAATATACATACACGATACTAATGATATATAATACATAATAAAGAAGTAATAATGGGACCCAAATCAAATAGATGTAATAGATAAGGAATAGGTTTAGTTATGTAAACATTAACCTCGACGGAGTATAGTACTATATCTCTCCGTAAGATCGATTACCATGTGCATAGCGTCTGAAATATTCACCTATCATCAAGGCTCCATAAATAGTCGGTCACACATTCATTAATTGATATCCCAGTTGTCTGCGTCGTTACTTCCATTGATAACCACTTCTAAGATCTTTATGGATTATCGCAGTTCTATATACTGCTCACTATACATCATAACATTCAGCCTAGGTTATCCGGAAATTTTCTTAGTGCGAATTGTAAAGTTAGTTAGCATATAACTTTATACTCTCACTTACACATTCATAAGATGAAATAACTGTCTGCAGTTCCTGTACAATGTTATATGTGGTTCTCGGCCAGTAGGAAAATATTCTCCAATTTATTATATACAGTAAAAAATTTACCTGTGCTATCAATCTGACAAGAGATGAATCTTACATAGCCTTTCACTTTAGCCTCTATCACAGTCATTTATGTTTGTAGCAAATGAGTAATGACTACTCAACAGCTATAGAGTTGAATACAGTAATTTGAGAGGCTGCCATTAACATCATACCAGCATTTTTATTCACCTACGTACTACAGTACCAGGAAATCGGTAGATGCTATAAAAAAATTCAAACACAATGTACACTGCCATTACATCGTACATTACTGTTGGTCCGGACGACTTCTTACAATTGTTTATCTAAAACTCCAAAGTAATTGCTATAGGTGAGAATAGGTAGATGATTGTTCTACTCTCTCTCACTGTACTGCTAACAGGTTCTACCACCACAAATAACGTCTGTATGCCGCCCTACACCGAAGTATGGTGTTCGGTTCCAAGGTATTCCCTTCGGTCCATTCTCTCTGTTGGTCTTATAGTGAGGATCTCCTTTGCCAGCTCTCGCTGCGTTCTGGTCTGGGTATCACGCAAGAGGTTCATAATATCAAATCTTGGTGACCCTACTGGTTGCTATGCACCTCGTACGCCACCTGTTCCCTTTTGCGGTCGATGCCTCTTTACCTCCACTGGTCGTGCGAACTACTCTTGTGAGATGTCTCCAACTGTCTTACTTTTTTAGACACTATCTCCATCTGACTGCACTCTATTGAGATCCCGTACACTACAGAAACTTGTGGAGTAAAAACCTACTCTAACTCAGTACTTGAGTAGACAATAGACTGTTGAACACTTACGTGTAAGTAAACACCCACGACTTTAGACACTGCCTTCTTGAAAGTGTTAATAATCAGTCGACGCACCACCGTCTACTCGAGAATAGACTGAGAAGTTCCTGCGCTATAACGCAGAGTAGTAAGGCCTGCAACCTTGCAATAACAAGGTTAAACTATCTGACTGGAAGACCTCCGCAAGCTCACGCCTCAAGCATGCTTTCCGTTATATACATCGCTTCGTTACTCCTTGTGCTCCATTGTGGTTACCACAGCTCAAGTCACTATATTTTTAGTGTGACCACGCCAGTTTCGAAGCACAACAGTCTGTACTTGCGGAGAACAATAAATAAATCTCTGTCTATTCATGTGTCCGTATGTGTCGCTTGTACACCTCTAGGGGAATCACACAGAGGCCACGCGTCTTTAAGCACGACCTATATTATCCAGATGGACTGATAGAACATAAATCTAGATATTGAGCACATCATATCACTGGTAGATATTACTCAATATGTTACCAAATGCTTTGCCACGAATTAGGGATGACCAGTCGTAACGTTCTAACTGCCGAGTGTAGTATACAATTTAATTGTCCGGGACATGGTAATGTCTATTACAACCTAACGTAGTGCGACCCATAGCAAATTTTTTCATTCTCGCTGAACGAGGCGAAGTATCCAAAGACTAGGTGATAATGCCATGATTTGTACGAAATACGGGAATGTGTGGTAGTGTCTCGTGAGCAATTTCAGATTATATATAATGGATTAAGTGTGTAACTAACAACTTCACAGGATTATCAATAATATAATCAATATACTATAAAGACCTTTACCATAATTCATAAAGTATCCATCCAAGCCAATTATCCACACTCTATTTATATTATTGAATATATAGGAGCATGTAGATGAAATAAGTAGTTTCTATAATCTTTTATCATCACTTAGCGTGTAGGATCAGCGCATAATGAGAGAGTCTATTTGTAACTATCTAACGATTATAGTAGAATTCTACTGAGAATTATTGGTTATAACATAATAAAAAAGTAAATGAGCTTCTTGAATTAACCTTGAACTCAAGTCATTTTTACTTGGGTTTATATACAGCTGATGGGAAGTCAGTATCACACTACAGCACCTCAAATGTTAATATATAGCGACCCTTTTATCTTATTATATAGTCTATTTTTAAACTAAATAATAATAATAATAATAATAATAATAAATCATATAATACATATATAATTATATTATAATATAATTAAAATTATATTAAATTAATAATAATATCTTATAATTAAATATAAATAATTAAGATATAAATATAATTAAATACTAAATAATAATATAATTCATAAATACTTATTTGTAGCATGTAATAATATAGCAAGCCTTAGTAACCTCATGTTGTTCCTAGTTTCGATTTATAACTCATAAACTAACGTGGCTTAAATATTTAAGGACGTATAATATCTAAACGAATCCGTATTTCATGTTGTTCGTAATGGCCCCGACATTTCCATTAAGACGACGTGTAAAAGATTAAGGTGTCATACGAGATGGACTACTCTTACCAGCATCTGGCATACTTTTTGTTGCTCTCACTCGTCCACTTACGAGTCTCTGGTCGTCTTATATTGTGGCACCGACTCTATTTGTGCTCCTGATTAATTTGCGCTAGATATTACAACAGAATTTGTAGGAGTGGTTGCTTTTGTTCGAGATAAAATTTTAAAGGTATAAATATTTATAACTTTTTTCTATTAGTGCTCAAATTTATTTAATATTCTATCCTAGAACCCATCCTCAGGCAATAGATTAGCAAAATTGTAGTATTCAATATTAATCCCAATCATAAAAGGAAATACTATATATCTATTATCATTGGCTAACATGTGTCACTGACTTACAGAACGTCTCTACTATGTGGTGCCTCTGAATATAAATACATCTAGTCTCATTGAAACTATAAATATATCATATTACGTCTGTGGACTTTATTCTGCCCATTTATATATTACTACTTAATATTAATTGATGTCTTTTGTTATGTGATAATTGTCATGAGCAGTTGCTGAATGGTTCGTCCCCTTTCATGCTGTTTCTGCCCGTTCCATATCCCAAAACTCCCATGCGCACTGCCATGAACCCATCTTGAGGCATCGCGTAATGGGAGTCACATTATTATCCCCCATATAATCCACATCATAATTAACTTATTCACACCTCTTCTAAGAACAACATGTTACACGACTCCCTATCTTATTCCTATGTGTGGGGGGAAAAAAATCGCCGAAACCGCATGTTATGTCCTGGCGTGTCGTAGAAAGGCAACAAGTGATGGTGTAGTATGGGTTGTGCCCACACCACTGTAATCTTTTGCCAGGAAGCTCAGCGGCGTTTCTTCTTTCGGCGAAAATGTAAGTTAATTAGTCGGTACAATGATCATGGAAAGTGTCAGAGAAATAAATGTCTAAGAGAAGGCAAGAGAGGTGATGGATGTATTTTAGCCAAGAGGCAGATTTGATTTAGCTAGCTGTGAACTTCGAACGAAACACAACACAGATGGTAGGGACACGTTTGAAGAAAGGAGTGGTGTGGATGTGGGCTCGAGAATATTTGTGTGTTTGTGTCGTTGGATGATGGAAAGGATAGTAGAGGGGTGATAGAAAAGAGTAGCATAATGTCTGATTGAGGGCTTGTGGTAGTAAGAGCTTGGAGAGACTTTTGTCGTTGTGTGAGTGATGCGAGATTCTAGAAGTGGTTTATTTCGTAGGTTTGAAGATAAGGTAAAATAAGTAGTAGGTTAGCGAACTTAAAATTGGTCCATCTGAGGTGCTTAAATGTGAATGAGAGACATCTATTAGGAGAGATATTTGCGGAAATATGTTGGATTTGGGTGAGTAGTCTGTGGCAAATAGTTATCATATTAGCCAATCTAATCTTGCCCACACTAGAGGATTTTTTTTTTTATAGTTGTCCCACTCAACTCACAGGCCAGAGTCCTATTAAGGAGGTGGGTGTAGTACGTCACAATAAGTATCTAACCCCATCTAGCCCGAACATTAAGCAGCAAGCACAACACACGAGAACAGACGGGAGCTTTAACAGTGAGGGAGCTTAAATTCACAGGAATCACGGAGATGAATGAAAGAAAATTCCCACAGACAAGGTAGGGTAGAGAAAATGATGCACGCAGCAGAACTAAGCGCCAGTGGACATCTATGCTCTCACCACAGTCATCAGACAACACAAAGCCTTTGTGCGCAGAATTAGCAGGCCAAACTACTCCTAAAAAGCTCCATACCTTGTTCACACTAATCGGGGGTCCTAAGCATGCGGTGGTGGTAAGCATACGAGGAGTATGTAGTTATCTTAGTTCGTTGCAAAAGCTAGCCTCATTTGGGTGCGCTATAGAATAGAAGATAAGTACCAACAACACAGCTTTTATAGAAACCTTTATGGCCTATGTTGACATGCGAACTATAATTTCTCACAGAAATAATGCGGTGATAAACGCAGCCCCCCCCCCAGCTATGCAGCAGTACTCCTAGAGGGCGCAGAGACCCTTGTATGGGCTGGAACAACTGATATGTTAGAAAAAAGGTCTCGCGTCAAAACCAGAATCCTTAATTCTCTTGTGACGGGCGCCCTAGCGGTAGGTGACATGAAGAGTCCAAGAGAGACATGTTATTGAATTGTGTTATATGTTGAGCAAGGGAGGTGATGTTATAAGATTGTCAAAAGGATCGACGAGCAGGACATGTCAGGAAAGATGAGGAGGAAAAGAGTTAGAAGACGTTTTAGTGAAGGGACGATTGAAGGTTGTGTATTGAAAGGATTGAATATTCCAAGATTGAGACGACCCCATCCGGAAAATCTATCCAGATCAGAGAGAATAGAATCGGAGAAATTAAGACGAGAGGCAATTCTAGAAGTAAAGAGGAACAGAAACTGAAAGTGAGTTGACCTGAAGGTGCACGCTCCATCGGTATACGTAGAGGTGAGATAGGACGTTAAATCTGTGCAGGTTGTCGTAAGATTCATTATGATAAGTAGGCAATAAAGTAGGCAGATAAGGAACACCACTAGTCGACAGGAAAGAAGAAGTAGCTTTCATCAAACAGCCGATATTTAGAGATTTGAAAGAAAGTTAGGCATAATTAAGCAAAGAGAAAGGGACCCAAAGGAGGGGAGTCTGGAGAGCAGTGACGCGTGCAATACTCGGGTACAAAGTGCTTTGGATATTCAGCGCCACAGAGCAAGTCTCCGTAGTTCCTAGAGCTGAAAACCATAAATGGTTAGATGGAAGTATATAGAAGGAAGAACCTGTATACGCTGAAACGGATAGGGAGTGAATGAGTTATTCCAGAGAGATAATGAGAGTGAGAGTTGAAGAAGGGTTTCAAAGAATCTTAGATGAAATAGCAATTGAAGAGCTTAAGGCGCGAATATGGTTATGAAGGGATCGAGCGAGTTCCGTATATTCGGAATAGGTTGTGGACATGTAGCGAAGGCATTTGAGAAGAAGACAGAGAGAGAAGGATGGCTAGATTGGAAGACACTAGGGAGTAGGCTAGTGTTGATACATGTGAGGACAAATTGTATAATGATTGAGCGAGGAGGAATAGACGGACAGCCAACCTCTCAAAACTTGGGGAGGAATCCATACTTGGAGACGACCACTATTTCGTATCACATTGTAGATTTCAGGGGGCTACTGCACCACTGAGGTCATAAAATGTAATAGTAACATGGCAAAAGAACATAAGGACACCTGAGAGGAGGAGCGAGGAGAGACAGAGAATGCTCACGGATATTATCGTTCTAGCGGTTGAGCTAGTTGGAAAAATAGGTAGGGCAAGAGATTGGCCTTTATTCAAGTTGGAGTAATTAACGAGAGAACCATCAGTGGAGAAAGGAAGGAATTTTACCAGAAGTTCGGGCTAGAGTGTGTTTTGGCAAGTAGAGCAGAAGAATTTGTCAGTAGGAGAACCAAGGTAGTTAGCGCACTTTCGTTTTTGATGACAGCCGATTTGCTCGTCCTGAGACTTGTTTATAGTTTTTATCTTGGAATGAAAATTTCGGCGAGAGTGAATGAGAGAGATCAAAGAATCTTTTATCAGAACCTCCGAGAACCACTGTCTCTAGCCTTCGATAGGCCCAAAGAAAAGCACGTCGAACCATCTGGTTTATGAGGAGAGAAAGAATTAGTTGAAAAAGGAATAAACCTGCTCAGTTTCAATCAAAAGATATAGCTCCTCTCCTTATCTTTTAAATCTTTTATACATCCATTTCAATCTATGTGTCCGTTACTGAGTGTAGCTCTATCTTGTTACATCCTAGACAAACTTGGAACTGTTTACATTTAAGTAGTCTATTAGAATTTTTTATAGCATAATGAAGATATCGGCGCAACTTGACCTAACAACTCGTTACTGGACCAACTGTCTCTCTTTCCATTAATAAATATTTTGCATATTCTTAATATTATTATTAATCTATATTACCTTGTTATGTATGTGATTATTATTTTATTATATTAATATCATATTATTCTTAATTTATTTTTTATTCTTTATTTGGTATTTTTATTTTTAATTTTTATTTTTATTTTGACTTTTATCTATTTATTAATCATTATTTAATTTTAGTTAAGATCCAATTAATTCACTTAGTTTATTTCACTCATCTGAGTTATTTTTCTATCTACGCATATTCTTGATTAATAATATTATTATTAATTATTAGAATTATTATTAAATAAATATATCTATTATATTAATTATGACATAAATATTAATTATTTATTTATTTAGTTATCTACTTATTATTATTGTTATTATTATTATTAGTAGAGTTATTTTCTTAATTAAAAACCTTTGTTACAGGTGTTATAATCTGAGTATTATTTATCTATTATATTAACTAAGAGCTATAAGTGATTCAAAATTTCGATCTCAAATGCGTTTCGGAGAGAGGGGTTGAACCCTGACCTTATGCCACATACACATATATATATAACTATATATCTAAATTATAAAACTATATTTAATTATACTTAATGAGGTACTTATAGAAAACACTATATGATCAGTTATTCTTGAGTATTTACTATAATTACTCCATCCGTCTTCCTGATCTTATATCCTTATTAGCTACTAGACACTATATCAAATTTGATACTTATTCATCTTGAGGACTCACTACCTTAACCTGAGGGTAACTTATAACTCTAAACCTTCTAAAACAATTTAAAAATCCATAATAAAATCTTTTGAAACACACTTTAAAAACCCTCAATAAAACCTTATAAATAACTTTAGAAACAATAAAATCTCGTAAAACACTTTAAAAACCCTTAAATCCAGCCAGACACACGTTAATTTCAATACAACCCTTTAACCTTTTAAACCTTGTAAATTTACTTTTAATTTAGCGTATTATATTACGTTGAAAAAATGGAGGAACTATATTTTAAAACTGGGAGTACTCTAATCATTAAACAATTAATCCATCACAATAATTGGAGATTCCTAACGTTATATCTGGCTCAGTGCTAGCAATGAAGATCACTCAGGCTTCCCGTACTGACGTTTTACTCTATTCCGATTTCTCACCCTAGTCTTGCAGCTTAAATTATTATAATATCATTATTTATTCCTAAATATCTACATACAGCCATTAATTCCTCACTTTAGGTTAAGGGCTCACAACTATACACCGTCATACTTATAAGCATGGGGCGTTTGTCAGCCGATGAAATAATACCTCTAGTGTCTACCGTATGAGCTAGTCTGAACGCTCCTAACAGCTGTTATTGGAAGGTAAGCAGTTATTAAGTGGGAGATATATCAATATGTTTTCTACAGTTTTCCTCCTTATCCAGTGTCAATACTTTTTATTTATGTTTGATATGGCTGTTTTTACTTCGTCATTCCACCATGCCGTTCTTTTCTTCTTCCCCTTACCCACCTTCTTTATTCCAAATACTTCTCTTACCGTACTGTCCATGCTATTCTTTAATATCCTCCACTTTTCTTCCACTCTTTCTGAAATTGTTATATCCGTTCACTTTTTTCTATGATAGTTTCATCAAATCTTTTTGTCAATCTCTCATTCAATTTTTATGTTTTGTATCTTCCCTTCGTAAGCATCCTCGGCTTCTTTTCCTTCCATTTCATTATTCCTATGACCACTCTATGGTTTGAGTCCCAAAAAAAAAACACTAGGAAGTGCTTTGACATTTGTGAATATATTTCTTTCATTAGTTAGTATTAAATCTATCATTGTTTTTTTTTCAGTATCCTACGCCTGCTAGGTCCACTTCTTATTTTCCTCATTCTTGTACCAGGTGTTCATTATGGTTAAACCGTTTCTCATAGCAAATTCTTTTACTTGTTCTCCCTCTGTATTTCTTTCTACAATCCCAAACCAAACGCCCCACATCACTCTCTAATCTCCCACTCTTCTCGTTCCCACATGCTAGTCTAGATCTCCCATTACTATCTTGAATTCCCATCTCACCTCATCATGCAACCTTTGTAGTTCTTCGTTAAATCTTTCCTTTTCCTTTGTAATTCTTCCTCGATGTGGGGCATATGTTGGAATTATACTCATGGTCTTTCCCCTCACCTTCATAGTCATCGCCATCATCCCTTCATTCATCAATACTGCTTCTATTACGTTCTTGTATAGGTCTGATTTTACTATCATTGCTACTCCATGTCTCTTCCCCCGTGGTCTTCATTTGTACATCAGGACATAGTCCTCATGTATCCTCCTGACACCTTCGAATCGTATCGTATCGTATGTAGTTTCAAACAACCTCAACACATCTAGGTTTCTCTGATTCATTATCTCCACCGTCTCATCCTCTTTATCTCTCAACGTACTCACACTTATTGTGGCTATTCTATAGAGCAATTCCCTTTCCCGTAGTCAATGATCAGGCTGGCTCGTCATTCTTGAGTCTGTTCTATTCCAAGGCAACATATTGGGTTCTTGAGCAGGTTATTTTTAAGCTGCCCTAGCCAAGCTCCAATGGTCGCATGTCCAGGGACACGACGAGACGTGGAGTTGGGTTTTGACCCCATATATTAATAAATATTTACAGTAGTGTAGATATATATATATATTATATATATATATATATTATTATACTATATTACTATATATATATATAATATATATTATATTATATATATATATATATATATTTTGTTTTTTAATAAAGAATTAACGTACAAAAGAGTTTGATATCAAATTCCCCTAAAATCGAATCACCCCACACATACACGCACACACCACACACACACACACTTATATTAATATATATATATATATTAATAATAATAATATATAGTATATATATATATATATAATATATAATTAATAATATATATATATAAATATATATTTTCTTTCTTCTTCTTCACCTTCCCTTGGCCCCAAGATTGAGGGCGAAGGCGGTACAGCATCGAAAGAGAAGCAGTAGGCAAGAACATGACAAAACTCGAAAAAGAAAGCCCAGCCTTTACCGCCCCTCTGTACCATTAATATGAGAAGCTCGTCACAGACAGAAAATCCACCTAGAGCATCATGGACCGCGATGGACCCTCACTATGGAATCGTCATTGTAAGGTTCATCCCCTGCCCAGGTGGGCCACAACCATGCCCCCATACAAAACCCCGCCATTCTTCCTATCATGGCACTTTTCTTCTCCCTTCTGCCAAACTCACATTTCTCTCCTTCAGACATTCCGTTCACGCGACTTCCAATGCCACTTTCTCTTCGGTCTCCCAGCCGTCGGTTCCCAACACACTCACTATACATCCGCTTAACCAACCGACTTTCATGTCATCCTTTCCACATGACCAAAACATCTCAACATACTTTCATTTATTCTCTCATTTACCCCTTCTTTCACACCACACCACTCTTCACCATCGCTTTTCCTCATTTGATTAATTCTTTTCACACCTATCATGCCCCTAAGATGGTCCATCTAACACATTGAACTTTAGATCTTAACTCTTATTCCAGACCATGTCTCACTACTATACAATAACACAGGTAAAACATACCCTCATGTAAGACTCTAGCGCACTCAGACTAGTCCCTTTACAGTCACCAACGATTTAATTGCACCAGCAACCTTCTTGCCATTCACCCCTCCTACTACACTCTGCATCATCCGTTCCCTTCTCATCAACACATACCCTAAATATTTAAACTCAGACACTTGCTTCAGCTCATCTTCTAACATAACTTCACACTGAGAGCTGTCCTCACTCACAACCAACCTTACTCTTATCACGTTTACTTTCACACCCCTCCTTTTACATACCTGCCAAATCTCTCTACAATCCTCTCAAACTCGCTTCAGATTCCCACAGCGAACCCAAATACCGCATTATAATAAGCTAGGGCAACCTCCACTCCTCTCCATTTCTCCATCATTCTAACACCATTTCCTGCCATCCCCACCTCGAATCTTTCATAACCCCATCCATATTACACATTGAATAACCAAGGAGACATAACACAACCCTGTCTTCCTCCGCTATTAATACTAAACCAATCACTTTGGACACCATTTATTCTTACACACCCTTCACTATCGTCACACATAACTTTTGATTGACATGCAGAAGGCCTACCACAACACCATTATATCCACTTAATACCTGCCAGTGAAAGCTTCCCTAGTAACTCCTTTCATACGCCTGTTGTAAATCCGTAAAACCTAAATATATTTATTCTTCTTCTCCCTCATTCTCAATCATTTGTTTCATGTAAAAGATTTGAGTCCACACATCGCTCTACCACTCCTACGCACCTTGTTCTTCCGCCAACCAGTTTCCCAGTCAGTCCTCGGACGCACTCTTTCAACCAAATACCCAGCATATACCTTCCCGTACAACAACTCAATTAAATTATTCCCCTATTAAGTTTCTACAATCTTTTTCTCCCTTACGTTTATATAAGGGTCTATTACCGCTCTCCTCCAATCCCTTGGAACTATAACGCTCCATAAACTGCTTATAGCACACTTCCAATCAATCACATCTCGGCCTCCGCTTTGATCATTTCAACTAGTAATGTCATCATACCTTGCAATACCATTCTTCAAACTTTCTCACTCTACCCATTCACCTCCTCCTATAATAACCTCATCCCCAAAATACCTATCCCTTCTTTCACCATCAAAACCACACACAATCACTAACACCTCATCATTACTGTAAATATTGTGTGCAGATTTCGAAGTGTTCTTTCCACACTCCCTCACATCCATTTCATCAGTTTACAAAAGCACCATCCCTTTCATTTTGCTAAGCAGAGTCCCCTTATTTCTCATTCTTAAACCTTCGCGCTTCCTTCCAGAAGCTTCCATTCCCTTGTATTCACTCATTCATCTCCTCCCAAACTGTTCAGTTTACCTCTTGTTTGTCTCCTACGTATGCACCTTTTAGTATTTCTGTTTTCCTCCTTATATAATTCCAAGGATCTTTCTTTTGAAAATTTCCATCATTTTGGCTTTTAGTACATTCAACCACGCTTCTTGTTTTACCTTTAACCGCTTTCATCACCTCTTATTCCACCATTCGGTGTTAACATTCTTACTTCCTACTTTAGCACATCCACACACTTCCTTTGCACTACTAACAAAATTGCGTTCCTTCATTTGCCCCCAATTTGGTTCAGTATTCAACTTGTTTCACATTCAAACCGATTTACTAGCGAGCGCTGCTTACATACATATCCTTATTGTCTTGTTCGCTCACTTAAACTTATATTATATATATATATATATATATATATATATTATATATATATATATATATATATATATATATATATATTATATATTATATATATATATATTATATATATATATATATATTTATATATATATATATATATAATAGATATATATAATATATATATATATATATATATATATATATATATATAATATATAATAATATATAATAAATATATTATATATTATATATTATATATATATATATATATATAATATATATATATATATATTATATATTATATATAATATATATTATATATATATATTTATATATAATATATTATATATATGTATATATATTGAATATATATGTTTATGTAATATATATATATAATATATAATATAATATATAATATAATATATATATATAAATATTATATATATAATATTAATATATAATCATTAGGAGATACGGAAGGAAGTAGAGCAACCGAAGGGATGAGATTATCCCACATGTGGCATATTATGAAGTTAAAAGGTTTACGATCCCATGGCCCCGCCCATTGGCTCAATATTATAAAGACAACAATTTTTTTTTAAAATTAAAAAATAAAAATAAGTTGAAACCGTCTCGAACATCTCGGAGAAAGCCAAGATGGATAGCTCTTCAAATAAAAGCCTCATCGGGCCTGCTCCCTCCCTCACGAACTTTGGAATTGAGGACCTTCGGTGGTGGTTGACACCGCATCTGAATTGCCTGCTTGTTCTAAATGGCACGGGAACTTTTCCCTCATAAATTTTAGTAACCCTTTCAGTCTTCAAATCTAATGTTACTTTGTTGGACAATCACCTCGCCTCCCTTCACTTGAAACACTGTTATTCTTTGCAAAACTCGGGTATTTGACGTTCTGCAGCAAATTCCTACTCTGTTACCCCTTATACCCGTCAATCTTTAACTTTCAGGAAAAGTGGATATTGTGTCTATGTGGCAATGATGTTGTTTATTCTCGTGTCTCTGATTTGGATGTCTTCGAATTTTTTGCCTCTGGCTTAACTATCCTTTCAATCTATTATTAAATCAGCTGTTCTGTATATGTTTTTTTTAATTTCAACTGACTGTTTCATAAATTCTTTTAAACTACTTAAATTAAAATTTGAACACATTCTCTTTCTTCATCTTCGTCTGGAAATCATCATTCTTGGTTATTTCAACGTTCACCATCAGTCACATTACTTTCTTCTAATTGTTCGAATAGTACAGCTGTTGAATTGCCTACTACTTTTTTATCTCGAGCTGTTGGTGCAGCTCCTACTTGTATTCCCTGAACGTTTTGAGGTGACCAAAAAAACTTCTAGACCTTTTTCTACTCTAATAATTCATTCATTTCTAAAAAAGTTCGTCTTTCTCTAGGTTCCTCCGATCGTCTCCTTAGTTTTCGAATCCTGTTCTAAGCTTTCCTTAGGAAAGACCCACGCCTACGGCTTAGGAAAATATTTTAGATACCGTGCTCCTAAACTGGCAAATGTTACAGTGATATTCTTTAACATTCCTACAAGAATTAGCACTGCTTTCATGGAGGAGTAACCTCGGGGGTATTTTTCTTGCATGGGGCTTGCATCCAGATCCGTTTCCTATCACCAAACCAACCAATCCTTGGTTTAACGTCAGTTTTACTTGTCATTTTCGCCAACAGGCATACTGTTTTCAGTAGCTACAGTCCTCTCAATTCAGAAACTCGCCTAACTTTTATTTTCGATCAGGAAACGTGCAAAATCTATTCCCCGTCACACTAAAAGTTCGTTTTTAAGAAATAAATTGCAAAACGATACTGGTTCCTTTTCTTCGGATATTTCTGACATTTTGCCGAAAAAAGGTGTTAACTCTAACTTTCGATTCTTCCACCTCCTCCCCTAGCATATTCCGTCGGCACAACTGCCGATTTACCTTTATTTAGGCGGAAGTTCTTCATTCAACCTTCCTGCTAATTTAACCCTAGACGATCTACCATCATTATCATTCAACTTTGCATCACTAATATGGTAATTTCTCCAAAAGGTGATATTTCTGCTTTTTCTGAGCTTAAACAATAGAGAAAAGCGTACGATCCTGAAGGATATTAATCCTGTGTTTTCAAAATTTCTTTTCCCACTTTGCACTCATTTCGCTTGGTAAATGTTTTCGTCTTTTTCTTCCTACTTAGACATTTTTTTCGTTACTGAAACGAGTCATTCATACTGCAGGAATTTCTTTAGGGCATTTGAGAATTTTTTTTTTTCATGCCTCGAAATTCAGGTTCCTTCATCTATCAACTCGATATAATCTTCCACACAACTTATAATAATCGCTCTTCGAAAGACAAAACTCAAACCTTTCGTTTAGCCCAAAATATTCTTGGTTTTTCTTTTTCTTTGGCCTTTGATTAAAGAATCAACTTACTTTCTCTTTCTAAATAAAATTGCAAAAGGTGAAAACGTCTGAGACGTTTTCAAGTTGCTTCATTACCAACCCGATTTGCTTGCCTCTTATATGAGGTGTCGCTTTGTTCCTATAGGAGTTGTGGCTCCACACACTGGGGTTGCTCAACTCAAATAGATATTTTTGAAAAGTGGGAGTCTAATTCATTTGTTGTTAACCCTTCTGATCATTGATTCTGTCCAAGTTTATATTTCTACCTGTCAGCTGTTGCGTCTTTTACTTTTTCTTGTTTATAACAGATGGCACCACGCTCACGGCGGCAGATCAAAATCAAGGTGGGGGTGTATTATTAACGTCAGCCCAGACGAAGCCAAACCCAAGGAGAGAACAGCTCACATTCCCTAACCTACCAGTTTCAAACCTAGGACCCTCACTTTATTTGCGGTGATCTACCACTGAGCTATCGGGCTCTTTTTTATATACATAATATCAAATACCAAAAAAAATACATACTCGTACATACATATACAAATACACACAAACATGCACATATATATGCATATATAATTATATATATATATATTATATATATTATATATTTATATATAATATATATATATATATATATATATATATATATATATATATTATTATATATAGTATATATTTACAAATAATGCACGCATATAATATAATATATATATATATATGGAAAGGCCGAAACATACATTTTTTTTTAAAATTCACAAAACAACGGTATGCACAGACATCAGTATCATGGTCTGATGTTATGGTTTAAAATTTCAGAGATGTGGCGCCAGCCTCAACCCCCTCTTTTTTTTTTTTTTTTTTTTTTTTTTTTTTACTTTTTGGGTATTACAAGAACAACTATCAACCAATTTCACCCTCTACTACGTATCTGTTTTTGATAAAGAAATTGGTGTAAAGCTGACTGGTTTCAAATATATATGTTCTGCAACGAATTCATTTTGAGTTTATGAGGGTCCAAGTGTTTTTGGGTGCTCACCCATTTAATTTCGCGGTCTCCCATATTACTCTAATTTTCAAAGTAAACCAACATATTATAAATATTTTCGATTCAGAAGACTAACGCATCTTGTGATGTAGATATTTGATTCTAGAATAAAAACAAATGAAAAGTCACCCTATTTTAAAAATTTCCCATTCCCCTCCCGCTTTGGTAGGCAAAATCGTTTATATATATATATATATATATATATATAATATATATACTCATATATATATTATATATAATAGTTATATATATATATATATATATATATAATTAATATATATTATATATATATATATTATATATATATATATATATATAAATATATATATAAGTATCACTTTTTATATATCTGTAGCTAGATATTAGTCCATTGAAATTTATAGTTGAATTCCGGAAGTTCGTTTCGGGACTGAATTACATTCAAAATATGCTCGTGTCTGTATTCATATCCAATTCTTACTTCTGAAACTGTACTACTAGATGTACTGCATGTTCTACTCCCTGGCTGTGACATGGAAACAAAATAGTCTTAAGTGGCTCAATTACTATATTCTAGCTCAGCATGTGAAGTCTTTACAACAGGTGATCAGTAACTGTTTCGTGTTTCCAATCTATTATGTTTGAATAATCATTTGTATTAAAGTTTGGTTTTTGGCAGTTCAAAAACTCTTGCCGTGGTATCCCTCTTTCTTGCTTCAATAATACGCTGAATACCTAAATCTCTTATTTCTTTTCTAGTGTCTACTAGCATAGCAAGTAATATATTCTCAGGATAAGCAAAGTACGAGTTGTTTTTTAGCCCACGCTCCATAATCACAGCATGATTTTTGTCTACGTTTTTAAGTAGGCACATCAGGTACCAAAAATTTCGCACTCCATCAGTTGCCTTTGGATGAGACTTTATCAAAACCACCCTGGTGTGTAAACTCTCCTTATTATATTTACTATATTTTGAAGAGCTTTACTTGGAAGTTGTATAGAAACGTATAATGGTAAGATCCTGTTTGTTTTTGTTAGCCATCTGGCATGATGAAGGGTGCCTGGGGATTTCTTGGCTAATGATGGCGATATATTCCCTGATGTTATACTAACACACATATCATACAAATATTTTTGGTCAGTGCTATGTTGTTTAATGATATCTACGTGGATCTCTTTAAGGGTTCTTTTTACACGTTCAAAATTATCAATCTCCAGCTTATTTAAATCTACAATTTTTCCCCAAATGACACCCATAAATGTTTTTGGGCTTGATGTTTGTCCATCAGTTGACTGGAATACGTGTTTGAATGGAAGTTCATTTGCATGTAAAAGGCAAATTGACCACTGTACCGGTCTTTCCATATATATATTTCAATCATTCTCAAAACTCCACCAACTCTTCAAGTGTTAACTGGAGTCTCATCACAAAGAATTGCTTTAAGGGAGTTTTTGCTATTAGAATCAATTAGGGAAGTTATTATTTCATCAGTAATACATTTGGCGTTGCCAGTATCTGATGTAACATGAGTCGTGTAAATATTATCTTTTTATCTGATAATAACATAGTGTTCCTCATATTCAGTTCCAGTTTTTGTTTTAGTATGATCTTTTCTGCCATTGAATACAATGAATTCAATGTTAAAGTTTTTAATTGCATTCTGATGTCATTCGCGTGTTCATCACGTTTTCTCTCCCTTTCAACCTTTTTTCTATCCAACATATTGCTTTCATTCAATATCCCCATATCAATTAATGCTGCTCTGCAGCTTACAAGATACCTTTCAGCTGTTATTGCTAAATTATTATAGCTAAATCTATTCTGAGTATTTTCTCTAAGCTCAAATTCTGAAAGAAATTCATCATCATTTCCACTTTTCTTTTTTTCCATAGGTCATTCTTCCTCTATAACATCAAAGTTTATTCCTATTTTGGTTCGAAATTGCACAAATTTCTCCGCCCTTATTCAACTTACTATTAAAAACAATCCGCTACCCCCTCCCTAGACTTACAACAAAGTTTTACCACTAAGGCCATCAATTTGTTCTTGCGTCCTTCTCTCGCACTGTTACTACTTTATCAATTAACTAGTTTGAGTTTTCCTTTCTTATGGACCTACAAATGATTCCCAT
>JABUQX010043652.1:5000-7500 GCA_015478945.1 Trachelipus rathkii | reverse complement strand
GATTCCTACTGTATAAAGGTAAAAGAAGTAGTATCTCACAGAGCGGGCACTTTACCTTGTAGTGTTGAATAAATACATCGTTTTAAGAATATGGACTGTTAAAATTCCATCGCTGGTATATGTAATATGAGGGCCTTGCTGCTCGAAAAATCCACCAACTTAAATGTTTTGCCCTATATAAAGTGGTGAACCCGGGAGATAGAAACACCCATAACTTCAATAAGTGCGCTTCGTTATAACCAAAGGAAAATAATCCAAAATGTAAGAAAAAGGTAAAACGACAGTAATTACAAAATTTCTAACTTCGAACACTGCAAAAAAGATGACTCAGAGCGGAACCGCAAGCCAAACTGATTAGTCGATTCGGACCTCTTTTCTGCATCTCAATGTGAATTTTGGATTATGGTGCGTGATTGCTCATTTTGAATTCCACTACGAAGCTTCAGGCTCGCCTCTTCGAAGTTTGTGAAGTATTTTCATGTACCATATGCTTGTGCTTGTGACAGAATTTCAAATAAGAATTTTACAAATGCGAAATGGCAAGGGAAATCAACAATAAAAGTTAACTTTGTGAGATGAAATTGGAAATCCTGTTTCAGAACTTTCTCAGTCCCCTTGGTCGTTATCACTTCATCTCGTTTCAAAATTACTCCGCAGGTGATTGACGCCCATGTGATGGCTGTAGAACATTAAATCCTCTAAAAGCCATAATCGCCAACATGATGCCATTCCGAAAGTGGCAATAGTGTGTCTCATCAAGTGTTTATAGCTTCTCTGTGGCAGCAGATGAGCGCGCTGAGTTAGGCCTATATGGATCAAGATATTCACGTATGGACTTAATTTGCTCGCGTCGTGTAATAGTTCCATTATTTCTCGTCAAGTGACATTTGCTTGTATGAGTTATTACGTTTGTGCGATATGCTGTTAATAGTGGGGATGATGAGACAAGTTGTATTTTTCTTGCATTCAAATGTTTGTATATTGCTTATGTCTAACGGACATAATCAAATATGCTAAGTATTTGAATGTGCCTTTCATTGTATAAACTTGTGATTGTTTGTTTTAATTACTTTTATATTTTGAAGGCTCCTATATCACATGTGGTATGCGTGCTTAGTCTACGGACAGTAACCAGTATGCTCTTGGTGAATGTAATTGGTTACTGTATGTTAGTAGATTTATCTTTATTATTTTCTTCATTGAATGTTTTCTTATGTTTGGGCGCATGTTCAAAATGCCCGAATGATGATGTAGTTTTTATATGTTATTAACTATTATAACGTACTTCACCACTCCGTGTTTATGCGGGAATATTTAAGCTGCCGCTCAATTGTATACTATTCACAGAATTTTTTTCAAACGTATTGCAAGAGAATTTGCCGTAGAGGCAAGTTTTACGGGGAGAGTTCGACGATATTGTGATACGGAAGCCCGATTTCGAGATGTAGATAGGTCAGAAAAAAAATCAGGAAGAAATTGAGAGAAATTACTGAAAGATAATATCTCTGAATTCCCTCCTCCAAATCGTTCAAAGATTACAAGAAGACGCAAGCTGGTCGAGCAAGGAAGTTGCAAAAGTTCAGGAAAAGGGGCCGCTACTCCGCGAATCTGCGATCGCTGGCAAGAATGCGGAAAAAGGAATCGACAAGGGAGTCGAAATTTCAGAGAAAAGGCCGCGAACTGCTCATTCTTATGAGAAAGTCAGTATTCTCAACGACGGGCAACGTTTTATGTACCTTTTTATTGGAATAAATTCGGTCTTGTAGAGTTTGATTTTTAAAACCACCATTATTGATATGTTTATAGGTTATAGCTCTCAATGACCTGCTTCACAAAGATTAGAAAGTTTTTGCCCTATATATACCTTATAAATCATAATCATTATATTAGTCACTTTTATATTATAATAAAGATTTTAAATCGTATTGTTTGACAAAATTTCAATAAATTTTTACCTGTAAATACCACTATTGAATTTGAGCACAATTATTAAAAATATTTATTTTTCCACTGCACTATGTTTAATATTAATATTGTATGCTATACACTATATTTCACTCATTATTCATCAATAATCATATATTTCGATAGATATTATTAACATACCATTATTAATAGCATTGCCACTCCCATTTCACATTATTATATTACTGGTGATAGAGTATGTTTAGAGCTATGATATAATTGTTACTATCTCGGATCGTTCTTTGAAGAGTGAAAGGCAAAAGGGTTCCCAGCCCCAAAGCCATGCAAGGGTTTAACTTATATTAACCAATACTTAGCGATGAAACGTTTACACTAGCCAGAAATCGAGTATATAGCACAGCTTCTTTATTTTTAATTCAAATATGATTTCATTTCTTTTTCAAATACCTGATTGATAATTTTGACAATTTTTAAACCCTCACCGTTCATTATGTACAGATAACGCATAAGTCTCACCTAAAAGTAATATTTCTGAAAGAACTCGTAATTACATTTTGCTGATCTCTTGAGTTCC
>JABUQX010043652.1:0-2500 GCA_015478945.1 Trachelipus rathkii | reverse complement strand
TATTGATATATATAAAGGGTAGAGGTAATATATATATAAGGTATAGGGTGTGAGTGTGTGATAGGTATATATAGTAGGTATATAGTTATATATATAATATAATATATATATATAGTATATATATATATATATAGTATATAGTATATATGGATTATAAAATTTATTAGAGAATATAATTTTAGTAAGGATATATATATATATATGCTGACTTTTTTATTTTTTTTTGGGTGGGGGGGGGGGGGAGGGGGGGGGGGGGGTTCACTAAGGTAAGTAGGCGTTGGACCTACGTGCTGAGCCTACCCTGAAAAAGGCGCACTGATATAGGTATAAAGTTAAATTAATAATATATAGTATATAATATATATATATATATAGTGGGTGGGGTATATGACTAGTAGTATATATATATAGTATATATTTATATATATAGTGTGTGTTATATATATATACTAATATATATATTTCTTATTGTTTCCCCGTATTATACGACTTAAAGAATACATACAGCCAGTTTCTGAAAGCTCAATTTCCATGTTTAATCCTAATATGTTCAAAGTCAGTGAAGGAAAGCCGTAGGGAGGTTGTCATGGAAACCACGAGTTGTGTGCAGCACTTCTTAATTCTTCTGGATCAAAAAAATGATAAAAAAAATGTCTCCTATGCAGAATTCTTCATTGTTATAATTTTACATCGGGTTATATTTCAATAAGGCTCGTTTCTTTATCTACCGATATTATATAATAGTATATATATAATATAGAGAATATATATATATATATATATAAGCTATATATATATATGATATAAGTAATCATAAATATTAATAGTATATATATATAAAGAAATGATAGTATATTTATGTATATATATAGGTCTTATGGTATATATAGGTATTAGTAGTAATGTTGTTTTTGTATATATATAGTATTATACATATATATATATATAGATAGTATATTTTAAATTATTATATATATATATATTGGTTATATATGATGTGTATAGTATATATGTTATAATAATTGATATATAATAAATATGGTGGTTGGTATATATGGTATATATTAGTAGTTAGTAGTATTATATTATATATAATAGTAGTATTAATATGTATGTAGTATTATAGTATGATAGTTATAGGTATGGGTATAGCTATGATATAGGGGGGAGATAGTATAATATATTGTATAGGGTATGTAGTGTATATATAGTATTATAGTATGAGTATATATTTCCAAGCCGATTGGTGTTCGGGGCGTTTGTGTAGAGAGGTTGCGACTTAGAGAGACCGAGTGCTGGCACGAGGCTGGGATGCGTGCGTCGTAGTGCGACTATTTGTGTGCTTCTAGGGGAGATGCTTAATGCCGTAAAGTGTATCTGTGTTGTTTGCGGAAAGGTGTGTGAAACATTTGGGTTACTATGGAATGTTTGAAGAAAGAGAGGTGATGGAGTGTAGTTTAGAAAGAAGAGAGTAAATTGAGTAGGGCTTGCTGTGACCGAGTGAGGTACAGAATATAAAAGGAAGTGGGAAGTCGAATAGAGTGGATAAAGGAATGGGGTGTGGGTGTGGGCCGTTGAGTGGAAGAATCAGAGGAAAGAGAATGTATTTGCAATTTCTGGAGGGACAGGTGGAAACAGAGCTAGTATGGATTTTTCTTTGTGCGAGTAGTTAGACAAGAGTTTCGAATATTATATTTAAAGTTTGGTTAAAGGTTAAAGTTCGGCGATGCTTGTAGGCGGTACGTCATTTGAGGGTGAGGTTGAAGAGAGTTGAACTTTCTGAGGAGCCAATCTCTAGTAATTGTTTGACGGTTTAGGTGAGCTTTAGGGTGGACGCAGCTTGAAGGGTTGAATAGAGTGATATGTTGGTATAGTATGATTGGTGCAGTTTAGGGGTTGGCGGGGAAAAAGAGTGAAGAGGATTATTGCAAGGAAAGTGATTTATTTCTTGAGAGGAGAAGTATGCGCTAGAAGGGAAAAACTTTTTTTGAGGCGCAGGTGTGCGTTAGTGTCGATTAGGTTTACAGAGGGAATTGAGTAGATAAAACATAAGCGTCCAAAATGAAGAGTATGTCTGATCTTGTGGTTGATGAAGAAGGAGTTGTTGAATTTTAAGTGATGGGGATGTTAAATTTCAGCAGGAGGGTTGGGGGATGGATATAGGTGATGGATGAATATATGTATATGATATGGGATGAAGTGGAAAGAGAGGAAAGTGGAGAAGTGGCGAGAATAAGGAGGGAGTGGTAGATTGTAGTGCAGTTGTGGGGTTCATTGAAGGAGAACTATGCGAATCACTTGTAAATAAATCAGGTTGGAATATGGAACGAAATTAAAACTGAGCAAGATCTGGACGAGATAATGGGAAGTTTGTTAGTAGGTGGGGGAGAGCAGTATGTTCGTGATGTGGTGTCTGATAGTTAGAAGTTTGAGGATGTCAATAGTGGTGTTGAGATAGGAGATAATGCGGGAGCGATAAAAAGGGTAAACTGAGGAATGG
>JABUQX010043651.1:15000-22163 GCA_015478945.1 Trachelipus rathkii | reverse complement strand
AGTGAATTTCTAGAAGAATTTTGGTATTCGCGAATCTTGAGGAGTTGGCATCGGCCACAGTTGCTGGAGCCGATGAGGAGCCGAGTTAATAAACACTCGGTAACAATTAATATTGGAGTCCTATATATATGTTATCGAACTCGCTTAAGATCTCGAATATTGATGGTTATAAGTCCGTATAGGGTGTCTTGGACCCCCACAGAGGGGTTCCCAACTGAAGAAAAAAAAAGCACAGAGTGCAAAAACAGAGGAAGAAGAAGAAGGAAGAAGGATGAAGAATGAATAAGGAAGGAAAAGAGTGGAGAAGGAGTCTACACTCAGAGGTAGTAGGAGTTGACAGCTTGCACGGGCTGGCTTCAGATGTGGGCCGAGCTTATTAAATATTTTGTGTTGTAATAATACAATTTGGCTGTCCTTTATATATGATTAGAACCCATAGATCTTCGGAATATGATGGATTTCAGTCGTAAAAGGGTGTCTAGGAACCCCCAGTGTGGGCAGGGTACCCCTTAGAAATGAACAGTATTGCCATCAAGAGAAGTGGTAGAAAGGAGTCGGATTCGGAGGCTGAGAAAGAAGGAGTGGAGAAGGAGTTTGAGTAAGAAGAGCCGGAGTTGCCATTGCACCGGCTGTATGGCTCCGGTGCTGGACGGCTGTTAGTTGTTGAATTAAATAAATAAATTCGTCTAGTCCCATATTAGTATCAAAATATATGTTTATAAGGACGTAGAACTCGAATATAAGGGTTGTAGATGCGTGAATAAATAAATAAAAATAAATAAATAAATAATTATAAATAAATAAATAAATAAAATAAATAAATAAATAAACAGATAAATAAGTGAATAAGTAAGAAAATAAAGTAAAAAATAATAGAAGTGAAATGAACGTAAATAAAAAATAAATAAATAAAAGTCTATTTATACATTAAATTAACAAATTGATAAATGAATAAATAAATAAAATAAAAAATAAAAAAATAAAAAAATTAAAAATGAGAAAAAAAAAAAATAAAAACTTTTTAAAAAAAAAAATTTATAAATTTTATTCTTATTTTGTTGTTATACTTGTAAAAAATTTTGGGTTCTTTACATACCACAAAAGCAAGTAAATCAGTAAAATTCAAGCCTACCCTTCTCCTCCCCTCCAAACCCTGATCTGTTTGAGTTATTTGATCTATTGATTCAAGTCACTATTTCGAGTGTCATTTTAGATAAACATAACAGAAAGAAGTTTCTTTTATACAGGAAAAACGAACATATGCTAATGCTGACAATTTTCACATCAATAATGCTAACATGGTCATAATCTGCACTAGGAATATTAATGGTACAAACGACAAACCTAACACGTTATTTAAGCCGAATAAACTGCTAACACTTAAAAAAGTTCATACTTAAACACACAGTCCAAGTAACTAACATTGAGCGCATAACGTAACACCCTACTTACACTTTTTCTAACATATACTTGATATTTTTACAATTACATAGTTAATATTTAACAAAATTTTATTATAACCTTGTCTAATTATCATACTGATCCATGAATATATGCTAACGTAACAAAGTTTCCACATAAATAAAGCAAACATAGCATTAACTGAACTATGAATATAATCGTACAAACGACAAAAACCTAACATACCTTTTGCATGAATAAACTGTTAACATTAACAAGTTCCACACATAACAACAGAAAAATAACTAACATACATCAAAAATAACCTACTCACCACTTTCTCAAACATATCTCTACATATTCGTTGTTTTTTACATTAAACATAGTAACATTTAACACAAATTTATTTCATAACCTAACCTAATTATCATTCTGACCAACGAATATATGCTAATGCGACAAAGTTTTCACATCAATAATGCTAACATGTCATAATCTGTACTAAGAATATAATGTACAACGACAAACCTAACACGCTTTAAGCACGAATAAACTGCTAACATAACAAAGTTCCTTTACTTATCAACAGTAATAGTAACTAACAAGACTCACAGAACGTAACCTACTCACACTTTTCTAACATATCATGGATATTTTTACATTAACATAGTAATATTTAACAAAAAACTATCATAACCTAACCTAATCATTATACTGATCAATGAATATATGCTAACGTAACAAAGTTTTCACATCAATAAAGCTAACATATCATAACCTAAACTACGAATATAATGTACAATGACAAAACCTAACATACCTAACGCTCGAATAAACTGCTATCAATAACAAAGTTCCATACTTAACCCTTAAACGCCTAAAAGGAATTTGAATTCTGGAACTGATTTTCCCTCTTTTATTCAGCTATAAGCATTTTTTTCCATGTAAAGACGAATAGGAATCAAAATTCTGATACCATTCAATGAAAATAAAGTGCTATTTGGCAACCTTTTATGAGCAAGAATATATTTTATTCGACGTCCCCATTGGCTAGTGACACATTCTGCCCTCGTGATGATATGCAGGTGTGTCGCCAAGCTTGGAGTATATTTCTTATAGAGAAACTTGTCTGAAAAAATATTATTTCAGTACCCAGGTAAGAAATAAATTATTTACAGTCATAATTGTTGTTCAAATGTTTATCGTTTAGGTTTTATTACTAAAAATGTGTTTCAGAATTCAAATACATATTCGTCGTAGGCTACTACTTTTTTTTTATCTTCCTGATCAGTTAGTGTGAAATTCCGAAACTAAGTATCTTTAGATTGTTATGAATATATATTATATATATATATATATATATATAATATATATATATATATTAATTATAATATATATATATATATGATATTATATATATTCTATTAATATATATATTATATATATATATATATATACTGTAACAGATACTCTACCAATTTCTGGCGAATAAAGAACTGCAGTGTCTTCAAAAAAAGAAGGATAAAGAGTATTCACTGGATAGAAGAATCGGGAATAGCAATCTCGCAGCTATAAATGGAAAGAGGGTTCAAAAGAACCAGAACCTATAAGGTCTCCTATTTCTTATTTTTACTATTTTTTTGATAATGGCCTTTTAGAGACTATCGTTAGAGAATCAAATTTATACGCCATTCAACAAAACCCTAATCGGCCACTAAACATGACAGTCGAAGAACTAGAGCAGTTCATGGGTATTGCAATTTACGTGTCAATTTTAATTTTACCCAACACACGACTTTATTGGAGTAAATACTTCAGGACTGGCTGTGTTGCAGATGTAATGACGCGTGATAGATGGAAGGAGACAAAGAAATATATTCATTTCAATGATAATAGTAAGCAACCTAGAGATCGCATGAATTTTGACAAGTTATTTAAAATTCGACCATTTGTTGACATTTTACAGGAAAAGGTAACTCGAAGAACCCCAAGTTCAGAATTTTTATCACTAGACGATCAAATGATTCCCTATAAGGGACATCAATCATGAATACAGTATCTTCCTAATAAACCAAAAACTGGGGATACAAAGTGTTTGTGCTCACTGGGGATACTGGAATTGTTTATAATTTCGATATTTACATAGGTGGGATAACCAAACTTGAGGAGTTTCCTCACATTGGGGATAGCGGAAATATTGTATTGAAATTATGTTCAGTAATACCCAGAATGGAACATTACAAACTCTCTATTTCGATAATTGGTTTACTGGTATCGCATTATTATGCGGGCTAGCAAATTAGGAATACAATGTGTTGGTACTGCCCTCCTAACTAGAATCCCAAATATTGAATTTCCATCAGACAAACAAATAAAGAAAAAGGGTAGGGGAACTGTTGTTGCGCGTTCTGCTGATGTCGACGGCATCAACATAACTGCCGTGAAGTATTTTGATAAACGTTCAGTAATATTTTTGACAAGTCCTTAGACTAAAAAAGGGGAAGACCCTCTGGGTCTGTTGACACAGATTTTCAGGAAAAAATAAGAAAAGGACCAGCAAAACCGATACCCTGCTCAAGTGTAAGACTTGATAAGGTAGATCACTTCCCTGAATACAGTGACAAGGGTATAGGATGCAAACTTCCTGGGTGCAATGGTAAAACGAAAGTTTTCTGCAAGAAGTGTGAAGTACATTTATGCTTCACACCAAAACAATTGTTTCATGAAATTCCATCACGAATAATTATATATATATATATATATATATATATATATATATATATATATATATATATATATATATATATATATATATATATATATATATATATATATATATATATAATATATATACTAAAACTAATTGATTCAAAAGTATTTAATTTTTTGTAAAATTATTTTTTACAAGAAGTTTATTTTGTATAAATTATTTATTCCACGAGACCTAGAAATAAATTGAACCAAAGAAATAATTCCGTTGTTTTCGTAACCTACAATATGAATAAAACAAAAATATAAACTAAGATCTGCGAAATAAAATAGGTTAAAAATAGAGGAAAAAAAAGCTTCTGTGTGACGAATATGTATTTGAATTCCGGAACCCCCCCCAAATAAACTAAATACAAATATTAACATTTTGCATTATAAATACATTTATTATGTTATAAGAAGATTAAATTTAACAAAAAAAAATTTTTATTTTACTTTGAAAATAATTCTGACGTTTAAGGGTTAACAACAGTAAAGTAACTAACGTTGCATACAGAACGAACAGGTACGAAGCTGATGTGGTAAATATCACAGGCCTGCAATGGAAAATTTTTTTCTATGAAATTGTCTTATTTCCATGTATTTTGGTGTGCTGAATTCGAAAATAACATCCATTTCCCCTCCATCACGTAAGGTTTTTTCACAAACCACGTGTTATCATTTTCTTAGTTATTTTCTCTTGCTGTCTTTACAAGGCTGTGTTTACACTGTTTGGTAGTAAATGTTACCCACAAATATTAAACAAGAAGGTCCAAGAACCTGTTCAGTTTATATATATATATATTATATATATACATATATTATATATATATATATATTATAATATATAATATATAATATATACATATATATATATATATATAATATATATATATATATATATATATAAAATACTATATATAATATATATATATATATTTATTTTTATATATATATATATACATATTTCTTGTATATTCCTTATCTTGTAAATTTGTATATACATTTTTTAAATATATATATTATATATATATATATATTATATATCATATATTATATTACTATATATATACTATTATATAAGGGGGGAGAGAAATTGAGACTGATGTCCCTGTACCAACTCCACCAAGTTCGTTAGATGATTTATTGGAACAATCTTGTGATTACTGACACTGAAGGGTGCAGTTCCTTTAAAAGAGTTTAGTGGTTTATTAACAACGAGCTTTTCAATTGGTTTACATAACCAGGAATTTAAATGATTCTTGTGGGATTTGTAGATCTACGAAGGAGTCAGCCGATTGTTAGGCTCCAAAGTTGAAGAGAAAAAATTTATTACCACCAGGTACATCATTTTCATGGTATAGAAAAAGAGAAAGAGATTTTCTTCAATACTTTTCTTAAGAAGAACTAGTATTCTGCAATGATATCACTGGGCTGTTAAGTATGTTCAATGTAAACTATGATGTAAAGGAGTGGAGGTTGCTTATTGATTCGTCCAAACAAAGTCTAAAGGCGGTCCTCCTTCGTATTGGCAATAAGTTTGCCTCAGTACCAGTTGCTCATTCTGTTTATTTGAAAGAACGTTACGAGAATCTGAGTATGATTTTGTCGAAGTTAAAATACAAGGACCATGAGTGGACTATATATGGAGATTTGAAAGTGATTTCCATGCTTCTAGGACAGCAAGGCGGGTACACCAAATACCCTTGTTTCTTGTGTGAGTGGGACAGTCGAAACAAAGCCCAGCATTGGATACAAAAGGAGTGGACGAGGAGATCTGGGTTTAAAGTTGGAATAAAGAATGTTGTGAAAGAAAACCTTGTGGACCCAAAGAACGTACTCCTGCCTCCACTTCACATCAAACTTGGTATAATGAAGCAGTTTACAAAAGCTCTCTCTAAGGAAGGGGAATGTTTCAAATACCTAAGGGACAAATTCCCTGCGTTATCCGATGCAAAAATTAAAGAGGGAGTATTTGTCGATCCTGATATTCGAAAACTAATGAAAGACCCACAGTTTGAAACGAAAATGAATGTTAAAGAAAAAGTTGCATGGCTGTCATTATGGGAAGTAGTAAGTAAGTTTCTTGGAAACAATAAAGACAAAAATTTCAAGACAATCGTCTAAGATATGCTACAAAATTTGAGAGAACTGGGGTGTTCGATGAGCCTTAAGCTGCACTTTCTTCATTCTCATTTGGACTACTTTCCAGAAAATCTAGGAGCTGTTAGCGAAGAGCAAGGCGAGCGCTTCCACCAAGATGTGAAAGAAATGGAGAGGAGGTACCAGAGTCGCTGGAATACTAGTAGGTTAGCGGACTACTGCAGGGGGTTTGCTTCGAGAAACTGAAGTAGCAACATATAAAAGGAAAAGTCAGAAAAGAAGCTTTCAAAATCAGCTACTATGCGGCTGAGTAAGGTCGACTTTAAATTTGCTCCCTGCTATTAATTTGTAAGTTTCATTTTCATATATTTTGTTTACACATATTTTTACTTCAAATAAAGTATTAATTTCAAATTTAAATAATGTGTTTCCCAATTTAAAACACTTAATTTAACCATTATGATAAGTATTTACTGTATTTACTATATGATTTGTCATTGCGTTTTTGTGAAAAATCCTTACGTGGTAGAGAGCAACTGCTGTCATATTTGGATTCAGCGCATCAAAAAACATAAAGTTCAACAGTTAAACTAAAAACAATTTTGCAAAAGTGAAAAAATGCAGGCCTGTGTATTCATTTAACAAATCAGTACTGCGCTGTGTTTATTTATTTATTTATTTATTTATTTTATTTATTTTTAATTTCATTTCTTTTAAACTTTTTGTTTTTAAAAAAACTTTTTTATTTTTAATTTTATTTCTTTAAAACTTTTTGTTTTTCCTAAAAATTTTATTCTTTTTTATGTTGATAACGTAAAAAATTGACATTTTTACATACAAGAAAACAGTGAAACAGGAAATCAGTAATTCAAACCACCCACCCCACCATCCCCAACCCATCCAAGATCTAT
>JABUQX010043651.1:2500-5000 GCA_015478945.1 Trachelipus rathkii | reverse complement strand
AGTCCATTCTTAAATGATTCAATGCCTGGCACTTTATCACCTATTAGTTTTTCAGGGGGGCCACAAGGGTACTTCATTCGTTTCTGAACATAAGGATAAAGTGATGTATAGTCTAAATACATGATCTTCTGTCCTTTAGTTGGAGGATAGTAATGTACGAAGTTCTCAGTTTGGAGGATAGTAATGTACGAAGGGCTCAGTACGTCCTCCAAACAATGAATTGTCTATTATGAGCCTGTTGTTAACAACATCATTACTAAGACGTTGAATATAGTCGCTAATGCTTATGTTTTCATCGGTATGATCAGGATCTTGAATGATTTGGGCCTTTTGTACCTTCCATTCACATTCCCACACACGTACGATATTAAAACCGGCTTCTTTATACATATCTTCTTGTTTCATGGTGAGATTGTAGCGGTCTACAGCCGATACTTTATGCAGCGTACCTTTTCCTTTATTACAGCTTTACTGTCCATGCCATGCACAAACCGTGGTATAAGAAAGTGTTTTCAACGTTCAAATATCCGCACCGTCAGGAAAGCCACCTTGTTTCTTAATTTTGAACCCTTTCTCTCCACCGTTGCGAGCATGCTTATTGTTTTATATTGTTTAATTTCTGATACATGAGCCAGCAAATTGCTTCGTAGGTGAAAGGTTTAGGTTCTCTCGACTAGAATAATAATTTTTTCCTCAGGTATAAACACATTTTAATAAATGGAGAAACACAGGGAAGCAATTGTTGTGCTGTTATCTAAAGTCTAGACAATCTATATCAAATTCTTTAATGAAGCTAACCCTAAACTTCTCAAAACAAATATTAATATTAATACACTTGTAAACACAGTACTTTTCAATTCTTCATAATATTGTATGTCTTTACCATAAACATTATTTTTATAGTACGTTCAAAATGCTTGTCTGTTCATTTGTTGACATTTTTTCTATTTCGAAGAATTTCTTATCTGGAATAAGTCCTTTATAATTCAAGGTGTCTTCATTTAAAAATGTATAGGGAAAGAAACCTTTGGAATTGTCTTTTTCACTGACACCCATGCATTTAGGCTGCTTTTCAATGCACATGGTGTGAAAAGCAATATATCCCTAAACACTATATTTTCATTCGACCCTTTTGAAATGATTTTATTTCCTCTTTTTATTGGACTGCTGCTGATAGATTTTGAACTTGGGTGTGTCAGTAATGATGCGTATACGAACTGATTATCAAATTTACCTCCATTATGTGCTGCCACAACGACTTTTGACCTAGGATTCTTCTCTGAAAACTCCATCAGGAAGTCTATAAATTGATTTACAGGCGTTTTTTCAACCTCTAATTTAAATGATCTTGTTCTTGGACCACAATGTGAACATACTTGTTCACCTTCCTTATCTGTACACATATCACATATCGTCTGGCATACCAATAAATAAGGACGCAATTCTATTATTCTTCTTCCTTTATCATCATATTATTTATCTTCCGCGTATGGTCTCGATATCATAGTTCAGCAGTTTTGAACCACCGCAGTTCAGTATCTTTCTTCTTTCTTAATTTTCTTCACTGTAGCATATATTTGATATTCTCGTCTTCTCTAGGCTTTTCGTATTTTTTTACATATGGTACAATAAGCTTTTGTACAGTCTGTGTTATGAAACTTTAACCTTTTTAGCGGAAAAATTTTTCAGCCTTTATTTACTCAAAGTAGAGTTTGCAAATCTTAATTTTCTTACACGTTTTATTATTCTGATGTCTTTTAAAACAGACTGTATTATAAAATTCACGATTACATTCACGACATTCATGGAATATACCATCGTGATCGAATGAACCTTGACACTTATCATCTAGACACTGTCTACATCCGTAATGTTCACACTCTAATATATGAGCAATATTATTACTGTTGAAAGTGTAGCAATAAGTGCAAAAGATACCATTTCTATATGCCCGTGTTTTTTGGTATTCTCAAAACATAACTTTAACTTATCTTCTGTTATAGCATAGTAATGATTAACTCCATCATGGCCGATAATGTATAAAGGGTCATCTCTGTTCTCGTTAGATGGATTATAAAGTATTTTTACTCCATTACTTTCAGGACCGAATACGACTATCGGCATTTTTCGATATTCTCGATTTCAGTTACTATGAAAGAATCTGTATATTCCATACCGCATTTTTTAGCTAATGTTTTTGCAGCTTTCTCAATTGTATATGAATGAATACCTTACGATTCTTAAACAGGACGAAAGCTTTGAAAGCACAGCCTACAGCTCCTTTCTCTAGATAAGCTTTACTAATGTAACGATGTTTGAAACTAAGATTTTGTGGCTCGAATGTATCAGTTTTACAGTCATTACCTTTTCCTTTAGCTATCATGAACACAGTAGCTACTACTTTGAATTTTGTGAAAGTTGCTTTGTCTCCCGATTGGAATCATCTCTTTTACCGCAATATTGTCTAATATATCTCTATAACTAATGTTTACATAATACT
>JABUQX010043650.1:92500-103428 GCA_015478945.1 Trachelipus rathkii | reverse complement strand
AAAGACGAAAAGGATATAATTATAATTCATAAATTATTATCATTGCAGCTAGTTTGAGCTAGAGGGTGAACTTCTGAGCGCACTTACCATTAGCTAAACTATATCTACTGACTTGAATATGGCTTATATTTGAAATAATGGGATGAGTGAAAGAGCGAACTATTGACATATTAATGAATATTATAAGTAAAAATCTTTCTTAATATTTAGGTATAGGAGCAAAAAGATTATTAATATTTATTTAGTAATGGCGTAATGAACCTAGAATCTCTAACTTATACGTACTTTAACTATAATATATATATATTACCATTGCTAACAATATTAACATCATTTTAAAATAAATATAAATCATCCATAGCATCAAAATTATGCAGCTTAAGCATCTATATTAAAGTAATACTCTTATTTTCTAATAACATTTATATATAACCTATCATATATAATAATTAACTTATCATATATAGATACTATAATAATATATATTATATACTATATCAAAGTTCATATATAATATTATAAAGGATACCATATAATATTAATAGTATACACACCACAACAAATTTTTGACCTTTTCAAACTTAAATTTTACACCATTAAAATCCTAGGACTTCACACCACAAAGTCCTACGCATAGCTTTGAAGGAACGATCAGGTCACTCATCAAAATCTGGCAACTCCTTTCCTCCTCCCCTCTCATGCTCCTTTCCACTAGCAGCACACACACATTTCAAACAAACACAACACAGACCACTCATTTTCACGCGTTTCCTTTCACATCTTGTGTTTCAGTCACAGAAAGCAGAATCAAATATGCCTTTTCTAAATTAAAGAAAATGGCCTCTCTCCTAGACATTTATTCCTCTGACATTCCATGTACCCATTATATTCATAACATTTTCGCTGAAAGATAGCAGGCCACTTACGGCGATCACGAAATTTCCGAGGCATGCGTTAGCATTTCTGGCAAAAGACAAGTGGTAGTGGGCAGCCAACGCTTGAGCTACAACCGTCTCTTAGTCGCCTGTCTAAACGTACATGCAAGGATATACCAAGTGTGGGCAATTTTTTTCTCCCCACACATAGGGATATAAGGGATAGCGATGTCTGTAAGATGTTGTATAGAACGAACGGGGTGTGGGATATAAGTATGTGTATATGACGAATGTGGGATAAAGGTGGTGTCTCTACAGATGTTGTCTGGAGTAGATGAGTGTGGATATGGAAACGCAGAAACAGAGTATTTCGAAACCCCTTAGGCTAACTGGGAACTGGTCTACATCATCATACCTATAAGCAAAATGGGTATACTATATATAATAATATAATGATATATATATATATATATATATATATATATAATATATATGATATATATATAAATATTCATATGATATATATATATATACTATATATATATATATCATATATTATACTATATATTAATTTTAATATTATCCAAAATTCTTAATATTTGTTCAAGTATCAATACAAAAAATTATGAATGACGATCGATGATCTGAGAAAGAAATATCCCGATTTTGGCTGATATTGACTGATGACGAATTAATTGGCCAATCACTTGAATATATATATAATATATAGGTATATGTATATTATATATATAATTAATATATATATATATATTATTAATTATATATTATTATATATATATATAAATATTATTTATAATTATATTAATATTTTTATTATTTTATTTATATATACTATTATTTATATAATATTATATATATATTATAATATTATTAATATTAATATTTATATATTATTAAATAATTATATAATATATTATATATATAATATATATTATTATTAAATCTATTAATTATAATAATATATATATATATACCTAATACTGTAGGTATTATATCATGTATCTTATTAATAAATAAATATAAATTCCTTTACTTTACAATTAACGAACGAAATATATATTATATATAATTAATCTATATATATATATTTTATTATATATATATACTAATATAAATTATACTAATTAATATAATATAATTATATTATAATATATTAAATATATATGACTAATATATGATATTATATTAATTAGTATATATATATATTATATTATTATAATAAATATATAATATATATCGTAAATATTGATAAGGATGGTATAGGGTATGCCACTATTATATTTGTGTTTCTATCACCGCGAGGCCGAGATAGCCGACCTTGATGAGTGTCACATCTTATCCCATTATACTACTATCGTGTGTGTGTTAAAATAAAAATCATATCCTTTTAGATATTACCAGATCCGGGGATATAGAATAACTAAATTTTCTATATGTTTTAAGTGACCGCCAAGAAGGTTTTTTTTAAGTAGTCACCACAAACAATCACGATCATCCACATATTTTATTAACACTTACATTTAAATAAAAATTTTTAGCAAAATTAACTTACACCTACTAGTCAATAAAAAATAAATTATTAACTACCTAATAGTTGTTGAAAAAAAAAATCTTTGTTTTGTTTTTCACTTTGGGTCATTCAAAATATTATTACCTATAAGACGCTATTACTATCGTGAATCTTTATTAAGTAGATTTATTAAAAGATTATCGAGAATTTTGATCTTAGTATGACTATATTGGGTAAATAAGTCATATATTTATTAATATTATTAAACATTAATTCCTTGATATTATTAATTAAATTAATATCTTTTAAATTAATATCTTAAAGTCTTTAATATTTTTTATGAAAGTTTATTGAAGGTTAATTCATAATTGCGGGGTAAGAAATCGTTATTCGTGTTAGTATAGAACTAAGACTGAAAATATTATTAAAGAATATATTATTTGAGCAAAAAATAGTTAAATAAATATATTAAATTTATATTCATTAACTTGGAAAAAAATGTCCATTTATATTATTGTTTATTTTTAAGTTTTTACAATAAATCATATTTATTTTGTTTCTAATGTTTTCATGTTTGTGAGAATAATGTTTATGATATATAAGAGCTTTATTTTTAGTTTAATATATTTAATTAAATTTTTCTATTACATATTAATTTATAATCTATTCACTACATGCAAAGTTTACATAGAATAATATAAATTCTCAGTCTAAGCAACAACGTTATTAGATGAATACTGCCTTTTTTTCAGATTTATATATTATATAGGGTTTTTAAATAAAAAATTTATAGAAAAAATCTAAGTGTCATTTTTTTCTCTTTTCAAAATTGCGGTATATTAAAAAAAATCAGCAAATAACTTATCTTGACTATTAATAATTAAAATTATTAATAATTAATTTAGTAATTGTCATAAATTGAACATAAAATTACATACCACCAATTTAACTAGATGTTGCAATTTAGCAAGCTCTGGTATCAGCACTTCTTCCCGGCCCATCCCACAAGCCTCCTACTTTCGAACACACACGTATATGAATAAATGTTGGCGTTTACATATTGGCCGCTATTAATTACCACATCTGTTTTGTTTTAATAAATCAAAAAGCATTCCAAGAGCCCTTTTTCCAAGAAAGGTTTTTCTTCTCCCTTTTTCGTCCGATTATGTGAGCAAATCATTCCACTGTAAAAGGAACGGGCTTCAACTACCACACTATTAAAAATGATCTAAATTTGTTTTGATACCTTGTTACATTCTGAAAGTATATTGTCGGGATAAATCTTTTAGATCCAATATTTAACGCAGATATTATTAAAATTTTTTGCACAATCATTGCAATTCTTTCATACTCTATTTCACAGTTCATCATCTCTTTTTTGATTTTATCTCAAAATAATGTCACTTAAATTATATTAGGATGGGGTCATTTATATTGAACACAAAAATCCTGAACACCGGTGCTGGAGGATTTTGGCTGAGAGATACAAAAAAAAAATCATTTCAAAGAATTTCGTTTGTTCAAATTTATATATATTATTCCAACTAAGAGGCTGTTTATGTTCATTGAACATGTGAATATTCTATAATGGTTTTTTAATTGAACTCGGAGAAATATAGAGTTACTCTAACGGAGCCTTCACGCAAGCACTTTCTAATAAGTTGTTTGTGTCAGCATATATCAACACTTAAATGTCATATAATTAACAATAGTCCTTGTGAAACACGTGATATGAGAAATTTGGTTATTCTATTTATGTTAGTACACCTCTTAATAGATTATAGAATCTTGACAATATATTATTTACAAATTTGCACGTCATTCGATTTTCAGGAGTGTTAGTGTAAATTGCGTACTTATCATAATCCCATCGACAACGGATAATAGATAATATCAAACCTTGGAATATAATCTCCGAATAGCTTGTAAAAATCTCCAGTTTTGAATTATACTATATTCACTAGCCGCAGCACGCCTAATACTTATCATGTAAACTATTAGGTATATGTTGGATGTTACCATTTTCACAACGTATTCCGCATTGCTGGTTCAAATAACTAGACATTTAATTCAAAAAAAATAATCAAATTTTTATAATAATATAATTTATGAGATCAAGAATATTTTATTTTTAATTATTCATTAAATTATTTATCTTAATTATAATCTAAAACATTAAGGTTGTCATTTTTATAATGTGAAGTAAAAAAATTACTTAATATTAAAAAATAATATATATATTTGTAATAAAATTTATTTTTTATATTTTTCTACTAAATATATTTTTTCTTATATATAAAATTAAATTTTGTCGATCAAACTTTTTTACGATTAATATAATTATATTATAATATAAATATAGGAGATCCATTATATTTTATTATTCTTACTATTACTCATATTTATTAACAGCTTATAATATTAATTAATAATATATATTTAATATATATATATATATATATACTCATAAGTATAAGATCCATGAAGAATGTGGAAAGACCGGTCAAACTTATACCTATTAATATTAATATACTTATCATATATATAAGGTAAGTACTTGAAAAGGACTTTGATTTAGTAGTGCTCCTTTAATTAATATTTTTGTATTTAAGATATTTTATATTATTTAAAATTAATAAATTTAATATTTATTCTTAATATATTATAGAGAAAGGTATTTTTATTTAAAGTTATAATAAGTAAAATAGTAATATATATTATTTTATATACACATTAATAAAATATAAAAAAAATATAATATATTAATTGTTTTTAAAATATACTTACAGTTAACCCTATATTACCGTTAAGTTTACCTACTTCAAATAAAAAATTTAATAAATCCTGTGGCTTATTTTTTGTTGGATAAAATTACTAAATTTTTCTAACTTTAAAACAGGTATTATTATTTTTGCTATATATTATCTAATTCCTCTAAGTAAAATTTTCATTAATTGAAATTAAGATATCAGCACTTAAACTTTATATTAGATATCAATTATGCAATAATTGGGAAGTCCTTAATAATATTATTTAAACTTTTTATAAATATTAATTTACCTTAAAATATTAGTAAAATAAATTATAAAATCATTATATATTTTAAAGCTTATTATAATTTAAAAATGTTATATAATACTTTTTAATTACATTTTATAATTAATTAAGGTTACATTGAAGTCTTTTCCTACAACGAATTTAAACTCTCGGCGATGGAAAAATCTCTGGCGAATGAATCAGGCCCCTTCGGCCCAAAAAAATCATAGTCCCCGGGATGTTAATTGCGATAAGGTTGCCCCGGATTGCCCGGAATAGTGATTGAATGATGGCAGACCTGCCTACCACCTCTAATGACATACGCTGATGGGATAATAATACTATAAGCCGGTCAGTATAATATAAACTTGTTAAAATAAAATGTTCACTAATTTTATATTTCCATAGTTATTTTATAAGAGATTAATTTGTAATCATATTATTTATTCTTTATTAATAGTTTATAAGTACTTAAGTCTCGAAAATTAAAGATGATAAAGTTTAATGATAAAATTAAATGATGTTATTAATATATATATTAAGTTATAATAGCATGTTTTATATTGTTTATTAGAATGTCTGGTTAAGTAGTCATTATTAATTATTTTATAATATCTAAAATTTCATATTACTATTAATTCTATTATTATTTACTACTACTTCATATGAATTATTATCTTTTATTATATATATATAAAGTATAATTAAAATAATATAAAGGTAAATTATAATAATAAAAAATTAAAGTATATATAACAGATCATAATAAAATTATATTATTATTATATTATTAATATGTAGTATTATAAATATATATATATATATATCAGTATTAAATATGTGGCCACTAAACCTTGTTATCATCCCAAACCTTTGGTACATTTCCTTGAATTTCAACCTGTATGTTGGTCCATAAATGTTGCAAGCAACATTTTTTGCAACATTTGTTTTTTTTCATAACTTGTACCGTTGTCAATGGTGTTCTGTGTTTTAATGTTCTTTGTATACCTTTATTAAGGTTCTTAAGACCGGTTTTTGTGTGATGTTTTAGCTCCAAAAGTGGGTTCGTACCCCCAAATGTCTTTTCGTTCCTAGGAAGTTTTAAATGTATCGGTAGGATCATTTTGGCCCTTGTTCTAACCTGATTTATTGGTTGGGATCTGCTTACCCCCTGAAATCGGGATTTGTTTAAACGGGGCCCAATTCTACGGTGGCTCGGTGGGCTGTTTTGCATGAAAAATATATCGAAAGAAATAATTACATAATTAACTTCGATTAAATCGTTGTAGTATGGCCTCAATCTCCGCGACAACTTCTTTCGCTACGAAGGAATAGATTTATCGACCTGAAACTTGGTATATGATTATTTGGTTGTGTTATAAAACTGATCTAACAACGAACAATCAAGTCTCTAGGGATGCGTATATAGAGGGTCCGCCCCAGAGACGAAGGTGAAATATTACGCTACGCCCTTGTGTGTGTTTTTTCCGAGTAAAGATTAGACTTAACGATTTCCAATCGACCAGTATGGACCACAAGGCGATTTTTGGGTGACACGTTTAGGTCACCTTAAGCGGGGTGTTGCGCCTTAGCGCCAAGGTTCAAATCGTCCTGAAAACCTGTTAGGCTTAACGCATCGGGCTAAAATTTGGATATGAGCTATATAATGACGTAATCTTGTCGAATACGAGATTACGTCCCTCTGCGTCCCCCCGTAAGGGGGGGCGCTGCCCCGCAAAAAATTAGAAAATTTCGTAGAAACGAAACTTGGAAGACAATGGTACGAAGAGTTGGAGTCGAGACCGAGTTGGAGTCGGATCGGTCTTCGAGGTCACCAGCGACCTCCACCGAGGGGGTCCCCAGTTGAAAAAAAGAAGAAGAAATGCATGAATGCAAAACAGAGGAAAGAAAGAAGAAGAAAGGAAGATGAGGAGGAAGGAGAAGGAAGAAGAATAAGGAAGGACGAGTAAGAGTTGACAGCTGCACCTTGCTCCGGGATGAGCCGGTTGCGGGTGCTAAGTTAATAAACATTCGTTTAATAATACAATATCATTACTGTTCAAAATAACTGATTCTGTTCTACATGTGCAGGTCGTAATTGCATCGCATCTTGCAAAGATAAACCTTTTTTCTAAATGTTAGAAGACTGACGTTTATGTTTCAATTTTCACTAACGTGTTAATAAACGTTAAGTAATAAAACAGTTTTTTAATACCGTTGTCACTTGCATATACTGTATTTTTATTTTTATAATTTCATTTTACATGTATTCCTTTGTGTTTAAATTTTTTTACTTTAATTTTTTGTACTTTTTTTATTTCAAATTTATTTTTTTACTCTTATTTTTAATCTAAACTACTTTTTCTTTTACATTTTTTACTTTGTTTAAATTTTTTTTACTTAATTTTTTTTTTTTTTTTTTTTTTTTATTTAATTTTTTTCAACTTTATTTATTTATTTTTTTAAGTTTTTTTTTTTTTTTTTTTTTTTTTTTTTAAGCTTTTTTTTATTTTATTTTTTTCTTTAAATTTATTTCTCTAACTTTATATTTTTGTAAGTTTTATTTTGCATTAACTTTAGTTTTATTTTTTTTTTATTTAATTTTTTTAGAATTTTTAATTTTTTTTACATTTTTAAATTTTAAATTTTCTTACAACTATTGTTTTTCTTGTTTTTCTATTTAGTATTTAATACTTTGTGTTTATTTTTTTTATATAACTTTTACAATTTTTTTTTTGATACATGCTGTTTATTTTCTATTTTAATTTTAACTTTAAATTTTTCATTTCATATTCATATCTCCAATTTTTTCTACACTTTATTTTTTTTATAATATCAATTTATTTACATTTTTCTTCCTGTTGAACTCTTTTTTTGTTATTTTTCTTATTTTTTTACATATTCCACCATTTTTTATTTTTTTTATTTTTTTATTATATTTTTTCTCTTACTTTTGTGTTTTAGCAAACAAATTTATTCTTTCATGTTACTGGACGTCAAAAAATTTGCGTTTTTACAATAACCCTAAAGCAGTAAATCAGTAAATCAGCTAAACGTAAATCAACCCACCCCTCCCTCTCCATGGATCTATTGATCTATTGATCACTTCACTTAAGTCCAAACACAGACATAACCATCAAACAACAAAAACTTTTATATTGTTTCTGTTTTATGTTGCTTCAAAACTTTTGTTCTACTATACAACCCTCAAAAAGAAATTATGCTTTTCCATGTTTACAAACGTAAAAATTTACGTTTTACATACCCTAAAGCAGCAAATCAGTAAATCAGTAAATAATCAAATCAACCCCTCCCCCACCCTCCCACCCTGCCCATCCATGATCTTATTGATCTATGATTCAAGTCATACTTTTGTATAACATAACACAAAAAACTTTTATTTTATTTTTGTTTTTATATTTAAATTCAACACCTTAGTTTTTAATGCTCAATACCATTGTAACTTTTTTATGTTTAAATACCATTATAACTTCTGGATGTTTAAATACCGTCATAACTTTTGAATGTTAGAATAACATCAAATCAGTTTAAATCAACTATCAAACCTTCCACTCCATCCATGATCTATGATCAATTGACTTCAATCCGATGATTATTATTTTGTATTGAACGATCTAACAAACAAATAAAGTTTCTTCTGGAGAACAAAATCTTCATAGTAGAATCGATAATTTATTCTATAGCATAACCATATCAGAACCTATTCATAAATCTAGTACCGGTTCAACACACACGACCACACACGCAACACCACACATAAAAATCTCACAGCATCACACACACACACATCCACAACACACACAAACACTGCTAACATTTAGCAAGATTCATACTAGACACAGTAAGTACTAACATTACATGCAAACACGGTAACCTGAAGTCACAATTATTCAAGAATAAACTATCTAAGAAACATATCCCTGTCAAAATTATACATAATAACCAGACAATAATTACAAAGAATTATACTAAGAGAGAGTGGTCCTAAACTAAAAACATAATTATAATGTCTACATTTTCTAGATCTATGAAAAAAGTTATAGGCTAAACCACTATATTCATGATTTAATTGTTTATTATTACTGTAATACTATATCAAGAGTATATATTTTCTTCATACTATATAAATATCGTAATTTTGTATAAAAATGTTATAAATAATTGTCCATTTTATTTTTATATTATTATTATGTTTAAAATTCAATAATTACTATTTATTATAGTATCATTATATAACTATTAATATGATATTTATATATATTACTCCGTGTAATATCAATAATTTTGTTTTTTCTCACTGCCAGTTACATCGACGATATTATATATAATATATATAATATATATATCATATATATATATATAATATATTATATATATATACTATATATAATATCATATTTATATATATATGTATATTATGTTAATAATTCTTTCTAAGTTTCTAATTATATAGTACAATATTATATTGATATATATATAAATTTAGAAACTTAAAAAGTTAATATATAAAATTATTTTAATTAATATATATATATATATATATATAATATATACAATAACCACCATCTCTAATATATAAAACAATAAAATTAATATAAATTAAAAAAGTCTCTGTGCAAAAATTTCATTGTCGAAATTATTACCGCAGATTTTTAAGGTATTTGGAGGAATTAGAAAACGAGAGGCGAAGAGAGAGAGCGTGAAATAGGCACTGAAGGAACGGAATAAATAAGGAGTTCAAATTTTTAGCGAACCCATGAAAAGCTTCCTTTTTGATACGGTAACTACTGTATAAAATAAGCTAATTGGAAGTTTACAGAAACATTGGATTTTTTTAAATATTTATTGATAATTTGTGTACAAAATCATCTTCATTTGAACAGATATTCCCTTATATCTAAAGTGAATTAAAAAAATAATTTATCTAGTTTAAATTTTAACCCAAAAGCCTAGCACCTTGGAAGGAAACCACCCCTGAGTATATATATATATTATTATATATATAATACTATTATATATATATACTATATAATATAATATACTATATAAATATATAATAAATATAATATATATATATATATATATATATTATACTATATCTATATATCATATAATATATATATAGTATATATATATATATATCATTAAATATATATAATATATATAGTAAATATATATATATATATATATATTATAATAAATATTTTATATTTTATATATATATATATTATTATATCTATTATAATTAATATGATAATATAATATTACTACTCAAATAAATACTCGATTCTATTGCTGTTTACTGTTCTTAATTATATATCTTTAATTAAATAACATTTAAAAAATTAAATGTAATAACAACTCTTTAAAAAATCAGGAAAGCTTTCCAAGAGAATTAAATTGTAGTGTGACGCTATTTCAACCGAAGTGTTCTAAAGGATCTTTTCATTTAATTTATTAATGAA
>JABUQX010043650.1:80000-82500 GCA_015478945.1 Trachelipus rathkii | reverse complement strand
TATAAATAGTCCTAATATTGATAATCAAAAAATCATGTTATAAAGAATATTTAGTTCTTGAAGATAAGAAAAAATAGAGTTACTGTTTAAGTGGGAGGATTCAGATAAGATATGGGATAACCTTTTAAAAGATGTTATGGACCGTAAAGTAGGAAAGTGACGATGGCGAATGGGGTCCAGTTGGGGACAATCAATGAAGATATGATAAACAGATTGCGGGGTATGGCGACGGCAAAATTTACAGATGGGAGGATGGTTCCGTGAGTGATATTGATGTGGCAATACGGAGGAGTGCAAATATCACCTCGTGCAAACGCTTTCGTCGGTGAAAGGAAAACTACTCACCAATGTTCGGCTTTATATTTCTGTTTCGCCCCTCGCTGATAATTTTCCAGCACTTTTGCCAATAAGACATGAAGATTTGTCGGAGAGCAGGATAATAATCAGTTGATGGGAGGCAACCTTGTGGAATGGCATCCGGGAGGTACATAGAACAGCTTCAAAAAGAAGAGGAGCCATTTTGGCCTCTCTGTCAGCGATTTCGTTGCCAGTTACTCCTACGTGAGAGGGGGTCCAACATAGTACGATTTATTTCTTACGAGAGTGGAGCAGTCGAAGAAATTGCTATACATCAGATAACATTGTTTTATTAGAATAGAGGCTGTAAGCGCCTGAAGGGCTCTGAGAGGATTTAAACAAATGATATACGAGTGGTCTTGGTTAAGGAATAGAATTCGAAAGAGGTCAATCAATATAGTCATTAATTCTGCCAAAAGTTGAAGCATGAGGGGGAGGATATTGGAGAGGTTGCGGTCAGGAAAGACAGCAGACGCACTCCACACTGACCCCTGTTGTAGAGGCATTAGTAAAAACTTTAGTAAATCGACCGTGAACTGCGGAATGAAACAAGAATGAGGCAGAGGGTTGGCTAGATTTGAAGAAAGAGGTTAGGAGGAGTGAATAGCCAAGGTGTATGCCCTTCGTCATAAGAGAACAAGAGAACGGTAGCACCTTTTGCAAAAGGATGTTGAAGAAGTTAAGGATGTTATAAACTGTGTTTGCAAGTTGCCAGTAAGGAGGATTCTGAGGTCTCTCTCGCAGAATCGGTGTTAGGGCAGATGTTATTGGGGTTTAAAATCAAAGATAACGTGCATATGATTTATTTCCTTCGAAGAGAGAGTGGCATCACATCGGATTTAACTTCAAGGCTCACCCTGGGGGACGATCGGAAGGCTCCAGTGGAGATACGGATCGCCTCGCTTTGGATGGGATCTAACAGGTGTAGTAGAGTTGGGGAGACCTGACCATATACTACGCAGACATAGTCCAGCTTCGATCGGAATAAGGCTGTGTGGAGACGTAAAGGAACTTGCGATCAGCACCCCAAGATTTTGAGGCAAGATGACGTAATACGTCAAGCACCCGCTAACAAGTGGTTTACAGGAGTTTAATATGCGATGCGTGTGTTAGGTAGTTATCTAGAATGAGTCCTAGAAATTTGACTTGTGAAGTTACAGAAATGGGTGAACCATATAAGGTTAGGCTCGCGGAAGGAAGGTTGGCAGATTCTTCTACTTCTTTTTATCTTAAATAGTACTGGTGAGGTTTTGGTGGGTGCGAAATGGAAGCCATGGAAATTACCCCATAGTGAAATATTCTTAATAGCTAGTTGAATTTTCATTTCAAGAAACGGCAGCCTGGCATCATCAATATATAGCGCCAGGTAATCAACATATAGAGAAAAATTGACCGTCGCTGGGATAGAAGTAACGATGTCATTGAATCCGAGAGCAAATAGTAATACACTTAAAACACTGCCCTGCGGAACGCCTTCATCCAGAGTAAAGTGGCGTGATAGAACAGAAGAACGCCAAATCTGGATGGATCTGTCTGACATAAGGACAAAAAAAAAAAAAAAAAAAAAAAAAAAAAAAAAAAAAAAAAACAGAGAGAGAGAGAGAGGAGAGAGAGAGAGAGGGAGATGAGAGAGACGAGAGGAGAGAGAGAGGAGAGAGAGAGAAGGAGAGAGAGAGAGGAGGAGAGAGACGAGGAGAAAGAGAAGAGACGAGAGCGCAGCTCTTCCTGCGAAAGAGATCCCGAGCTGAGTTTAACAGTTAAGGGAACCTAACCGGCTTCATTCTACGTGTCATTAAGCTTTATCCACTGTTAAAAAGAGATACCAAGAACACCATCCACTTTGAATTAAGGCTCCGATGGTAATATTCCCAGTTTTAACAAGTCGGATCCGAGGTTAGACAATTTTTGCGGAAATCAAACTGGAAGTTTAAAAAAGCTTGACGACTCTCCAGAACAGGGAAAAGGAGTCCTGAAACCATTTTCTCCATTAATTTACAAGTATAACAGGGCAGAAATTGGTCTTTGGTTGTCCGCCAACTTTGGATCTTTCCCAGGTTTGAGAATAGGGATTACAAAGTTGTAATCGAAATAGATGGAAAAGAGGATTCGATCCAGATTCTGTTGAACAGATAGTGCAAGAACG
>JABUQX010043650.1:57500-60000 GCA_015478945.1 Trachelipus rathkii | reverse complement strand
TATTAGTTTTTTCTGTATAGATAGAAGTTGTTTTGTTCTGCTATTAGATTAATTTTCTTTTTAAAAGTAGCTTATAAAAACAATAAAATAGTTATTTGAGGCAGAATGCTTTTCTTCAGCATATCCTCAGTTAACCGTTCAGTGTTAGGATCAATTGGACACACAACAGTGGAAGGTATCAAGAAGAGCATGAACACAATACGATGCAAGTTAGCTTCGAACACTAGGAGAAAGCTTAAACTAATCGGTGAAAATAGTTTTGAAAGTTCAGACACTTTTGTGGTGAATAAAATTCTTAGTAAAAACATTAATAAACTTATTATTCAATTACGACCAGGTTCCAAGTGCATCCAAGTTATAACATTGAGCTTGCAATCAGAATGAAATATGCTTCTTCTTTAGCAGTTAAAATAACTTACTATCTTTTATGATATTTACAATATAAACCTTTAACAAATATCAAATTCGAACTAAACCTTTGTAGAAAAAAAAATTAATCTTAAAATTTCTGTTCAACAAAAGATAAAAACTTTCATCAAACGTAAGTATACTAAAAAATATTACAAAACCAAAATAAATACATTTAAAGATATTTATTTTGAATTACAATTAATATATGAAACTAAGGTTGTTCAATCTATCTATGTTTTTTTTGTATCATTATGAGAAGCAAGATTTTATATGACTGAGGCTCTGAACGTTGTTCATTCATTTTTGTTAGATGACAAGAACTAATAAGAAGAGAAGAGGTTAATATTCGATACCATTTTAATAGACATGAAGAGTCATTCATAAACATTCTTCTATCTATATGTGTATAAACGTTAATGTAAGTACTAATTCATGTACGTGTAGTTTATTAACATAAAGATATAAGCCAAAACAGTTCAATTTCAATGGAGCAATTTGAAAATCTATAAAAAAAAAAGAAAAAGGAAAAAAAACTCTAATAATAACTTAATAAATCAACCGAAAACGCACAAGGAACTCTTTTAACTTTTTCGTTTTTTTTCTTAAGTCAGAAGAATTAAAGGGGAGTTATAATAAAAACAGTTTTTTTTGCAAATAAAAAAGTTTTTTACAAAAATTAATTTTTTAAAGTATAACTTGTTTTTGTCTACTCGAAAAATAATATGATTTATATTGGAAAGATGTAAAAATTGGCTAGAGGAAATTAGAATAATGATGTGCGTGTCTGCTTGTGTGCGCGCGCGATCAAGTGTATGCCTTTGGATATGTGTACACTTATCCAATTTGTTAAGTTACGAAGGAACTCTTCTCGGAAACACACCCTAACACACACATATAATATATTATATATATATATATATATATATATATATATATATATATAGTTATATATATATATATATATATATATATATATATATATATATATATATATTTTTTATATATGTTATGAAAATAAAATAAAAATATTATATATAATTGTTTGTCAAAAATTATTGTATTTTTTATCAGATGCGTCCATAAGTAGTCGAAAAATCTAATTTTTAAACTATATTAAAAACACAACGCACTTTATTTCCTTTATTTGAAAGAATTGATTGAATCTCGCAAGAAAGAAAGAGGAGAGAGAGGAGAGAGAGAGAGAGATAGAGAAAGAGAGAGAAGAGAGAGAGGAGAGAGAGAGAGGAGAGAGAGGAGAGAGAGAGAGAGAGATTCGAGGGAGAGAGAGAGGGGGAAAAATAAATATGGGAAGACTGGCTTCCTCTCTCCCAATTAAAGTGAACCCTTTCACAGGATTGTTTCAGTTGTAAGTTGGCAATACCCTCAAACAATATTCTGCATTTTCTATAACTATTTTTCAGTCAGCGAGAAACGTCCCACCCCCACCCCATTAGGCGGGGGGCACCATTCGCCACTTGCCACTCGCCATCCGCCAAGTGTTTTCTGTAGAACTACAGGACCCTCTAAGTTTCAAAATTTTGTTCCCATTTAGCAATATATATATATGATATATATAAATATATATATATATAGTATATATATATATATATATATATTATAGTATATATATAATATATTATATATATATATATATATATATATAATATATATATAATTATATATATATTGAAATGTTAAAAGTGTTTTTGTGCTTTGCACGTATTTGCATAAATTTAATTTCTGATTTTTTTTGTTGCCTTTCTCTCTCTTCTTTTCTTCTTCTTCTTTCTTCTTCTTCTTCTTCTTCTTCTTCTTCTTCTTCTTCTTCTTCTTCTTCTCTTCCTAGCTTGCATCCTGACTCTTCAAGTCCGTAAGTAAACTTCAAAATCTAAGACATGCAACCACACGCACTTTATATATATATATATATATATATATATAATATATATTATTATATATAAAAAATAAAAAAATGTATATGTATATTCTCTTTATATATATATATATATATATATATATATATATATATATATATTATAATATATCAAGCGCGTGACGATGGCTTAGTGTCATGGGGAAAGCAGTTCGA
>JABUQX010043650.1:35000-47500 GCA_015478945.1 Trachelipus rathkii | reverse complement strand
AAATTATGTTGAATATAGACGTATCCAATTGTTTCACTATTCTATTAGTACACTACCGTTCATGACTTCTACATACCAAATCGTAAATAAATAGTCACTTATATAAAGCTTAATATGACGATCACACCTAAAAACTCATAATATCATATAATGTATACCATATAATTATCTGGCCACAGCAACCGTGGTAACAATATTAGATGCAATAACTTACACGTAACACCCTATCTCATTTTTCGGGATACAATATTTAAAATAACTTACTATATCGTCTCACTTCACTATATCTAGTCATTCATACAGCTATTACTCTATCGCCGTCATATTCTTCTCTCTTTATATATATATCTCTCTCCTCTCTCTCTCTCTCTCGTGCTACTTCACTCTCCTCTCTACCCTCTTATCTCCTCCTTCTCTCTCTCTCTCCCGCATCATCACGCGCTCTATATCCGATACTAAGTCATATATATATAAATGTAGTAATAAATCTATGAACTACCGCGCACACCCATGGTCCTCTCGGCAATGATCTCCTCAAAATCTTAAAGTAATCTATCGCTCGCTGCCAACAGAATACGTCTCTTCGCTCACTCTCTCTATCTTCTAATCTATCGTCTCATCTCATCTCAATCTCTCACAATCTACCTCTCTCACCCTAACTATATACCCCGTTTACTCTCCTCTATCGGATATTGACCAACTATATTATATCTGTATTACTATTTATAATTTATTGGATGATCGTAAAACTCTATAACTTTATAATAGATCCAGGAATATTCTTCATTACTCTGTTTAGCTTCACCAAAAATAATTGTAGAATTATTATATTAATACATGTATTATATAATACTATGAATAGTCAAAAAATAAATATGTAGATCCCACCATATAACCCTGATATGAATATGTACATGTACATGAATGCATAAATGAAGTATAGTAGTAAACAAAAAAAAATGATTCTCCTATAAATATCATATTACGTATATATAACGATCGATATATAGTATTTAGTATATTAATATACAAGTATGATAAATTTAATATAAACAATATATATATATATATATAATGTATATATATTAATTATAAATATATTATATATTCATAATATATAAAATTAAAATATATTTATTAATTAGAATATATTAATATATATACATTAATTATAAAATATTATATATCATTTATTATAAAATATTATAATATAAATAGTTATACCTTATATAGAATATATATAATATATATATATATATATATATATATATATATATATATAAAGTATGATTATATTAAATATATAATATTATATATATATTATATATTTAAATAATATATATACTTATAGTATATATATCTATTAAAAAAAATTTCGATTTGGAAAGAAAATGAAAAAAAATTCAACGAAATTTCGTATATTATTTTTAATAAAGATGTTTTATATTCTTTTAATGTTTTATTTATATTATATTATATTATTATTAATTTATATATATATATGAAAGTCTTAATAATTTATTAATATTATTAATTGAAAATTGATTAATCATATATAATATAATAATGATGTATTATTATTATAAGATGCATTATTATTGTAGATTAGTTATTTTATTTTTATTGTAAATTCTAAAATATCATTGTTCTAAAACTTCCCTTTTATAAGAATCGCTTAATAAGATGCCGATATTCATGTGGAAACGTTTAGTATTAGTTTGTGTCCCGCAGAGAGATGTATCAAACTCAACATATTTAAATATTTCTTCCTTATAATAATAAATAATAATAAAATAAATTAATTTTAACAAAACAATAAATAAATAATAACGCCTAAACTATAACTAAAGATATTTCCATCTCAATAATACACTTTTAGAAAAGAATTAAAAGATAACTATTAATATGAAATGAATAATTTTGCAGTTTAAATTAAATATTATATTCATAGCCCATCTTATATAATACAATTTGAGAATAATAATTAATATAATAAATATAAATACACAATAATGGGTAATGAAATTAATTTCAGATTGCCATTTTGCCAATTTCATCTGCGCGATGATGAATCATGATGATGAGGAATGGACTACGATGATAATTTTCATGAATAATAAATGATAAGTGATAAGTATAGATAATTTAATAATAAATAAATAATTGATGATTATGATGAATTGTAATGCTATGACTGATGATGATATAATTGATGTATTAGATGAATGATGATGATGTATGATGATTGATAGTAAGAGATGAATGATAGGTAGAAGAATGAAGCGAGGAAACGAGAAAAAGGCATGGGGTTCGTTTTACTGGTGTTAATAAAGTTAATAACAGAGATGATGTAAATGATGATGATGATGTATATGATGATTATGATGATGTATGATGTATATGATGTATGAATGGATGATAAAAATAATATATAATAATAATTAATAAATTAAATATAATTAATAATAATAAATAATGAATAATAAAAAATAAATAATTAATAATAATAAAATATAAAATAATAAAATAATAATAATAATAATAAAATGAATAATAATTCATTGAAAATATGCAATTTATATCAGGTTATTTGTTCTTCGACTCATTGAACTGAAAAACATATTTTTTCTTGTGTGTATATTTTAAATTTGTGTTTTTAATAAACTTGATTGAAAAATAAAAAATTCTGAGCCCCCCACCACCCCCCCCCCTCATCCCTTTCTATTAGGAAAATCTTTGGCGAGGCTCCGGCCACCCTCAGTCTGGAAATTGTCACATGACTGTCAAAACTCTGATACACTCGCAATTGTCAAAAGTTTTTGCATGACGTTTTCATGACTGTTCTAAATAACAGGCTATGTATGCCTACTACACTCATTTCATACATACGTACTTAAATTGCCAAGTTTATGTATGTGTTATGTAAGCATTGCCTCTTATGTGAGCATACACTCATTTTATATATATTTAATTCAATACATACAAGCCTAAGAATATATACATAAAAGAAAATTTTTATGTCTTCTAATGACCTTTTATGATTAAAGATGAAATAAAGAGGAAAATAAAGTGAGACGACATCAACACACACGCACACACACACACACACACACAGACACACACACACACACACACACACACACACGCACACACACGCACGCACACAATACACACACAAATAAAATAAAAAAAAAGTAGTGGGGCATTAAGGTTAAAGGAGGAAAATGCCAAACGGACCCTTCAATAAAAAAAAAATAAAAACAATAAATAAAAATGAATTGAAATAATATATGAAAAAAATAAATAACTGAATAAATGTCTAATCAAAATATAAATATAATAATAAATAAAAAATTAAACAATAATAATAATAAAAATAATAATAAAAATATAAAATAAATAATAATCATCATAAATAATTCAATAATAAATAATAATACATAATAATAATAATAAATAATAATCATATATAATAAGAATAAATAATAATAAATAATAAAATAATAATATAATAATAATAAAATATAATTTAAAATAATAAATAAACGCAAATGAATAATAATAATAAGAATTATGAAAAATATCTTAAGCCTAAAAATTTAAAAATCAAAAAAGATTACGTTTATAATATATATTAATATAATAAATTATAAAAATAATATATAGAATAATATATATAAATATATATATTAACTTATATATTAATATAAATAATATAAAATAAATAAAATAAATATAATAAATATATATAATAAAATTAATATTAAAATAAAATAATAAAAAATAAAAATAAAATATATTAAAAAAAAAAAAAAAAAATAAAATATAAATATAGGTTGAAAGATCCATATATATAGAACTATAAAAATAAATAATAACTAGAGCACAACACAAGTTTGTAATGCAAACACACTCAGATAAATCCCTGAAAATGTCAATTTAAATGATTAAGAGTTGAACCAAAACAAAAATCACCATTTTTCAAACTAATTGAAAATTTTTTAATCAGTCGCGCAAACGAGTTAAAATTTGTGATTTCAAATATAATTTACATAAAAATTAAATAAATTAACTAATATAAATTAAACTCTAATAATTTAATTTTTAGATAATTTTTCACATATATAAAAATTATATAGTTACTAATATATAATAATATATAAATCAATATTAATAATATTAAATATAATATAGATAATAAATAATATATACTATAATATAATATATAAAAAATATATATATATAATAGATTAATTATAATATATATAATTTAAATATAATATATATATATAATATATACAAAAAATAACTAAATAAAAAATTACTTCCTCACTTTCAAATCAAAAATCAAATATACATCTCTAAATCAATCTCCCTCAAATTTCTGGTCAACAAACTCATCGATCTCTAATCAATAAAAAAAAAAGAAAAACTAGATAAAAATAATAAAACACCGACTTCAGAGATCAGATATAAGATTAGAATATATAATATATATATATATAATATATGTAAATATAAAATTGAAAAAATATATTTTGATTATATTATATATTATATATAATAAATTATATAATTTTATATATATATATATAATAATATAAATTTTAAAAATAATATATTTAATTATATAATATATATGTATAATATTATATATCTATATTTATAATATATATATTATATATATATATAATAAGATAATATATATATAAATTATATATATATATATAATTAAATATATATAGATAATTATGGATTTTATATATATATACGATATTTATATATATATTATATATATATTAATATAAATAATAATATATTAATATATATCTATATATATTATCTTTTTATATCTGTCTTAATATTATAATATATATTTCTTAAATATATTTATTAATATATATTTAGTATTATATATAAATAATATAAAATAGATATAATATTAATATATAATATAATATATACTATGTCCTAATAATATTAATATATTATTAATTATTATATATAGATATATATAGTATAATTATAGTATATAATAGTATATATATACTATATATATAATATAGATATTATATATATTGTATATTATATATATAATAGTATATATATATAGTTTTAATATTAAACAATATTGGGAAAATAAAAGAGAAATTTCTAGCAAAAAGATATATTATAATAAATATTTATTTATTTATATATATTTATGTATATGTATGTTATAATATATATATAATTAATATATATAATATTATATATATACGCATACCAATAATTATTATTAAAATAATTTTATTAACAATATATTATAATATAATAATCTATATAATATATCATAAAATAAGATATTATATCAGCTATATAAATAATATCAATAAACAGTTTCATGTTTGTTTGTTTTTTATTATATTAGCATAATGATATTATTTATGTATATTTAATAAAGCTAATAATAGCTAGAATAATATATATATATATAAGATTATTGAATATATAAATATATTTAATATTATATATATATATATAATATATATATATAATTATATATATACAGTAAACAAAAAAATAATACTTTGTAATACTAATATATAGGAAAATAATATATAATTGATAATATATTTATAGTATTATTTTATATATTTTGGAAGTGGCATATTATAATAATACTATATATAATATAGATATATTATATAATATATATAATAAGATATTATATAAATAGTATATAATAATATTTCTTTAATCATATTTAATAGGTAATATAATATAAATTTTAAAAAATATATACAATATGTATATATTTATTACAAAAATGTACAATAGGAGATAGAGATTTTATATACAATATAATCTTTAACACAAGCTATATAATATATACATATAAAAATATTATATATATATATAATAATATATATATAAAATAATATCAATAATAATATCAAAATAAAATAACATAATAAATCAATAATATAATAATAATTTATAATAATAATAATAATAATAATAATATATAATAATAATAATAATAATAATAATAATACGCATGAAATTTAATTAACCTTTTGTGCATATATATCTCTACTTTTTTTTCAATGTGAAAATTAAATTGAAAAAAATAAATATATAATGGAATGACTTCAAAATTGCAAATCATTGGGTGGGTCTCTCTCTCTCCTCTCTCTCTCACTATAAATAGTTCATTAAAATAATATAAAATAAAAATTTAAATAATATAAAAAATCGATTAAAAAGTTTTACTTAACATTTTAGCTCATCCATGCGTAAATGTACATATATACATACATACATACATACATACATACATACATACATACATACATACATACATTACTTACATACATACATACATACATACATACATACATATATTTTACATACATTATTATTATTATTATTATTATTATTTTATATTATTATATTATTATTATATATTGATATGAATTATTGTCATTATTATTATGTATTATTATAGTATTGTATATATTATTATTATATTATTTTTATTATATTAATTATATTTATTATTGATTATAATTTTTATCATTTTTTATTGATTATTAAAATGTTTCAAGATACTCTCTAATATAGTATCATAAATAATATATAATATATTATAATATATATATAATATATAATATATATATAAATATACATATATAACATATTAAATATATATTAAAATATATAAGTATATATATATATATATATATATATATATATATAGTATATATAATTATATTGGTATATATTACATAATCGATTTCCAATTTCTGACTTTATTTTAATTGATATTTATTATTATGTTGTGTTGTTTTATTATTCTGATATTCATATTATTATATTATTATTATGTATTATTATTATTATATTATTTTATTATTAGTATATATAAATTATTAGTAATTAGTATTTATTATCAGTATTATTATTATTATTATTATTATTATATTATTATTATATTTATTATATATTTATTATATATTATTATTATTATTATTATTATTATATTTATAAAAGCTTATTATTAAATTCGCGCGTAAAAGGGACGATAGTTTGTTGTTTTTAAAAAAACAAATCTTTCTAAAGTAAAATACGCATCTAGCTTCTTTTCTTGAGATTAAGTTCGTGAAATGTTTTAAATTAAAAAATGAACTCTCTTAACTTATTCTCATCAGTAAATATATCATTAACCAAGTGCGGTGACTTCTGCGATGCCCATAATACGAAGCCTTCCACCACGTATTACTGAGCAATAAAGAGCATTTCATTAGAAACCTCTAGGTACCTATTTGTACATTCATCCTCCTCCTATTCAGCATAAATGCTCATTTCCCTTTTCAGGAAGGCCACCATATACAGGAACATCAATTGTGGAATATTGTCCCACCACTGAAGAACCCGATCTTCCATTTGTTAGAAACCTTGTGCTTGTATATTTTGGCATGTCAAACCGACCTTAAGATTGAAAAATATAAATTTTAACACTTTTTTTAATACCGAAGTGAGATTGTTTGTTTGTAAATCAAGAACTCTTCGAACCAAATTTTCTGTATTTCTTTAATTACTTATGAATTTATTTATTTTAACTTTTATATTTATTTTATATCGTGAAATATAGAAATTTTTGTTTAAAATTTTATCCTTATGGAAGCTTTCAGAAATGGGAAGAAGGATTCTTATCTGAAACTAGTAGACTAATAAATAATTTAAAAATGTTAATTTTTTTTAATACTCGCTAATATTATATATTATATAATATATTAATATAGTATAATATATATATATATATATATATTATATATATATATATATATAATAACATATATATTATATATATATATATATAAATATATATTATAAATGATTAATATATATACATATAATATTATAATATATATAATATATATATATATCAAGTTAGGAGGCCTGAATTAATAATATAAACTGCAAATATATCAGAGTTCTTAATAAATTTTCAACATAATAAAAAAATCCCTTATTTTTAGAGCGTTTTTATTATTATGAGAAAATTATAAGAACTTGATATTTTAATGTAGGATTAATTCAGGCCTCCTAACTTGATACTTACCTAAAACTGTACCTTTATCTTTGATTTCTACATATATATATAATGATATAAATATATAGTAATGATATATATATATAATATATATATATATATATATATATATATAATATAGTATATATAATAATATATATAATATTATATTATAATATACAGTATATATATATATAATATATATTATATATTATAATATATATATAGTAAATATATATTATATATATATATATATTATAATATAAATTAATAGATATAATATATACTATATATAGCTAATTAATAAATAAGTTTAGTTAAATATTTAATTTTATAAAAATTTATAAATAATAATTTTAAATATATAATATATATAAAATAAGTATATACCGAGAATTAATGATAATATATAAGAAGAATAAATCTAATAATTTTGTTCACATATAAAATTTGCATATGCCCATGTAAGAATTCATATCAATGGGTATACATACTGTCGATCTACATACATTTATTTTGACTATCATAGTACTCAAAAAAAAATTTTATTAAACCTAATGTTTCTGGAGCCTCTAAAGATAGATTTCGACTCCAAAAATACAAGTAAAAGGAATAAAAAAAGTCTTCACTACTGAGAGGAGAGAGAGAGAGAGAGAGAGGAGAGAGAGAAGAGAGAGGAAGAGAGGAGAGAGGAGAGAGACGAGAGAGAGAGAGAGAGGACTATGGAGCAGGAACAAGAGGGCGGGCGAGAGAGAGAATCGGAGAAGAGAAGAGAGAAGAGAGAGAGAGAGAAGAGAGAGAGAGAAACTAAAGTTTTAAATTACCCGAACCAAGAGAAGAAGAGAGAGAGAGAGACGAGAGGAGAGAGAGAGAGAGAGAGAGAGGAGAGGAGAGATAGAGAGAGAGACGAGAAAGAGGTGCAGTAGGAGAGAGAGAGAGAGAAGGAGAGAAGAGAGAGAGAGTAGGAGAGAAGAGAAGAGGAGATGAGAGAGAGAGACTTGAAGTTTTAAATTACTAGAACCAAAAGAAATGAAATTGGTTCCCTTGAAGCCTCTTTCATTTCATTTCAGTTTTTAACCAACGTCTTTTAGCCATTTTAACAGTAAAATTTTTTTGATTTTTTTGATTTTTTTTTTTTTTAGTTTTTAGTCCATTCAGCCTTATTTTTAGCCTCTTCCTTTCGCCTCCTTTAGAAGCCTTGAGCAGCCCAGCGTAGGGTTTTCTAAAGAAATTCGAAAACAAATTAGTTTTAACAAAACTGACAAAGTTGTTTATTTTTATTTTTTTAAATTAAAAAAAGGATGACTGGAATAAGAGTAAATATCAAATTTGGTTATTTTTTTTTAACCTATCGTTGTGTTTGTTAATAAATATTATTTTAATTCTATAGTTTCCATTATTCATGTGCCCTGTACTTCTTACTTCGTATTCTTTCATTTCCCTCCGTCGGATACCCCTTCCCTTCTCCTTGATCCCTATCGAATATTTGGTATAATAAATGGAGTATGCTGAAAGAAACGCCCGTTATATCATGGCCTCTGATGACTCATTCACCTGCAGAAACAAAGAGCAGAGATTCAAAGGCGAAATGGGCTTCCTTTTCAAAGGAGAAAGAAGAGAGGCGACGAGAGGGAGAGAGAGAAGAAAGAGAGAGAGAGGGAGAAACGAGAGAGAGAGAGAGAAAGAGAGGAGAGAGAGATGAGCGGGAAAGAGTGAGAGAGAGAGAGAGAGAGAGAAGGAAAATCAAACGAAGTTCGCCCTCCAGATTGCGGGATGTTCTGTCTGTCTATCCGTCCATCAATCTCTGCAGTCGACACGAATTTCAATCAAAATATCCATCAAGTCGACTCTCTCTCTCCTCCTCTCTCTCTCTCTCTCTCTCTCTTTCTCTCTCCTCTCCTTCTCTCTCTCTTCTCCTCCTCACACCACACACACCAAACACTAACAACACAACCACACACACTCTCTCTCACATATTTATTTGGCTAACTGCTAAATATTGAACAACAACGACGACAGCAACAGCAACAATAAGAAAAACAACAACAACAACAACAACAAGATGAACAAAAACTAGAAAACTAAAATAGCTGTAGTTGTAAGGGAAGGAAAAAAGAAATAGTAGTAGTGGTAATAGTAGCATTATTGAAGAAGAAGAAGAAGAAGAAGAAGAAGACAGAAGAAGAAGAAGGAAGAAGAAGAAGAAGAAGAAGAAGAAGAAGAAGAAGAAGAAGAAGAAGAAAAAGAAGAAGAAGAAGAAGAAGAAAAAAGAAAAAGAAAAGGAAAAAGAAAAAAAAAAAGAAAAAGAAAAAGAAGAAGAAGAAGAAGAAGAAGAAGCAGAAGAAGAAGAAGAAGAAGAAGAAGAAGAAGAAGAAGAAGAAGAAGAGAAGAAGAAGAAGAAGAAATCATTGAAATATAAAACGTCCAATAAGAAAGAATGAAGGAATAATGAAATATTTTAATTATCTTATTAGCGTCATTAAAAAGAATTAATAATGCTCCTTTGGAATCGCTTATTTACCGAGTTGTTACACTCTTATTACGCGTAATTGCAGTCCTCATATTACTTCCTTTAATAGCTCAGATAACGACACAAAAGTTCAAATATATGGACTATAAAAAATAAAGGCAACTTAAACGGTCTCTCTCTCTCTCTCTCTCTCTCTCTCTCTCTCTCTCTCTCTCTCTCTCTCTCTCTCTCTCTCTCTCTCTCTCTCTCTCTCTCTCTCTCTCTCTCTCTCTCTCATCAATAGATTATTATTATTATTATTATTATTATTATTATTATTAATTATTATTATTATTATATTATTTTGATTACTTATATTATTATATTATTATTATTAATATTATTATTATATTATGATTATATTATTATCCATCATTATTATTATTATTATTATTATATTATTATTATTATTATTAGTATTAGTAATTATTATTATAGGTTTCAATTATTTATTATTTTTGATGTTCATCAGTTACTGTTTATATTCGTATTTATTATTATTATTATTATTATTTTATTATTAATAATTGATTATATTATTTATTATGTATTATTATTATTATTATTATTATTACTTATTAGTTATTTTATTATTGATTATTATTATATTATTAATTTTTATATTGCCCTCGCTTTCGATTTAATTTTTTCCATCCTATTTCACCTGGTTTCTTTTACCATTCTTCCTGTGACCCTTTCTCCTATCCGACCATCCTTTTGCTTATTTGTGCTTGGCGCGACCCGACCGAGGGAAAGTCAGAAAGAGTTCCCAGGATTATAGCAGACTTTCTCCACAACCCTTTCACAAATACAATTAAATTTACGGGTATATACCGGTATGTACAGCATACATAAATACAAATATGTATAAACCTACATGAAAACGTACTTCAGTATATATAAATATAACCATTTAATAAAAAACAAACGTCCAATACCCATTAAAATACACAAACACACACGTTATGTACTCTCATGCATACTCACGACGCAACCCGCATTCATATATATATATAGTATATATATATATATATATAATATATATATATATATATTATATATATAAATATATATATATATATATATATATTATATATATATATAATATAATATATATATATAAGTTATATATATATATACATATATATATTCTCTATTAGACAAAGGCCGAAGTCCTACCTAATTGCACCAGAGCTTAGGGGAATTCCCAATCAGAAAACGAATATATATATATATAATATCTATATATATATATATATATAATATATATATATATAATAGAGTATATAATATTAATATATATATATAATATATATATTATATATATATAATATATATATTAAGAAGGCTTACAGTCCTGACGGTATTCTTGATGTTGTTCTCAAAACTTGTGCTTCCAAGCTTGCACCTTTCCTTGGTAAAGTATTTCGTCTTTGTCTATCTACTTAAACCTTCCTTCCCTTCCTGCTGCAAACGTCTGCTCGTTCAGTCCGTGCCTGCCGAAAAAGGAGAGACACCATTCTAAAAGTCAAAATTGTCGTTTTTATCGCTTTAAGCTCCGTTCTTCCCAAATTTATTGATTCTATCCTTAAAAAAGAGGAAAATTTGGAAAACATCTTAATTCTTTAAATGTTTTATCTCTGATCGCTAGTATGGCGTTGGTAAATGTTTTACTGGCGACCTTCTTTCTGATTCATGGTCCTCAACACTTCGTCCTTCGGCAGTTCGGTAAATATTTCTTTTGCTGTGGGGCTAGACATATGGTAAGACATTCGATAAAGTCTGGCATAAAGCCTTGATTTATAAATTTGCCTCCTTCGGTATATAAATCCTTCTCTCTGTGAAATGCTTTCTGATTTCCCTTCCAATCCTTCTACAGAAACTGTTGCTGACGGTCATCGTTCATCCTTTACA
>JABUQX010043650.1:22500-27500 GCA_015478945.1 Trachelipus rathkii | reverse complement strand
GGCTTAAGAGCGTCATTAGAGCTCGCGAAGAGCGCTGTTCAGAATGCGAAGAATTCTCCCACCCCCAATGATGATCAAAATTCAAGAGGAAGAAATTTCAACCGATCAACTTATAACAACGTTGCAGCTGGGCCTAGTACAGAAGGCCTTTGTAGGTTTCATAGGAAATTTTTGCACCATGCATTTCGATGTGAGGGTCGATATTGTCCAATGTACACCTTGATATCGCAACCCCCGGCAACTCCTCCACCCCCACAACAGAACGTCAACATTTCAAAAAATGGAAGGGCTGGTCCGTGAGGCGACTCCCGGACCAGATGAGGGTGAATATTGGGGGGAACGACGCTTTTGTGAGTAGAGACCTTTATGATTGTTTACCCTGTAACTTTTGTATGAATAAATCAAATCTTGGGCGGGGAAATATTAATTTTAACTATAGTAGAAGACGTTATTATAACAATAATCATAATAACAGTAGAAATTATAGTCGTAATTATAATAATAGAAATTACAGTAACCATAGTATTGACGATTTTTATAATAATAATTGCTATGGTAACGAAAATATTAGTTGTAACAATAATAATTATAATAATAATGCACGTGTCGGTTATAATAATTTCTATAATAATAATGAGCACGCTAATCTTAATGGCCATAATAGTAATAGGTATTTTAGTAATAATTGTAATTATATTAATCGTGGTATGATGGAAATGTTAATTATGTCAATAGATTTAAATGGAGTAGAAATATCACTTGTAAGGATGATCAAGGGCAGAGGGGGATTCCTAGTGATTCACCCCCTCCCCCACAGAAGTCGCTTGTCGCTGAGTCAGTAGGAGTAGAGTCATCTTCAATTTTAAATTGTAACTCAACGCATGATGAGGTTAATAACAATAATAGCAATAATAATAATAATGATTGTAGAACTAGGAATGATAGTCGTAGTGATGGCAATAACGGTTTTGTAAATTCTTATAATTGTATTGGAAATAATAACGCTGTGACTTTTGAAAACAATAGCTTTGTGAATGAGTCGCTGCCTCCACCGACGGAGTCAACCTATCCCCCTGCCCCAGTCACTGGGGAGAAGGCGGGAATGGAGGCGATTCTGACTTGTGAATCTATACTTATTGATAAAAATAATGATAAAAATGAATTTGTAATTAATGAAAGGGGCGAAATTCCCTTTCTGAAAATGAATTGTATTAGTTTTAGAGATGAAGGAGATTCTTTTCCTTCCGATAAGCATGAGGGATCATTAATTTTAAGGAATAATGCATGTGACTTATCTGATAATGCTGTGGTGGAAGTTTCTGGCAACTCAACTAAAATCGTTGCAGCTGTTAAAGAAGTAATTTTTGATAAATTGTATTATATTTCGGACGCAACTAACAATGAGACTTATTTACTAGACTGTGGGAGTTGCCTCGACCTTTTAATTGCTACTGAATCGGATAAGGAGGAGGCCCCGATTGGGAGTGCCAGGGCCGCGAACGGAGGCTGTATCCATATTTATAAAAAAATTGACTAAAGTTGACTTGGGGTTGGGCAGACCTTATGACTTGCATGCCTACGCTTCAGATATTAAATTCAATGTCTTAGGCATGCCTTTTCTCAAAAAACACGGGTTCATCATTGACTTTAGGTACCATTTTTTACTAGATACCAGCACTAGACGTAGTATTTCTCTTTGCAACGAAGCTTTTGATTTTTCCAAGCATGTTCGGAACTCTATCCTCCCGCTAGCCGCTGTCTCTTTAAATATACCGCTTTGCGAATATGAATTAGTTAATGATTTAATTAGAAAGTACCAAGTTTTGTTCGTAAATCCTTATAAAGCACCTAATTTAGATTTAAAGAATGATCAACTCAAAAGATGGCGCTTTATTTGTACAAAGTACCGGAAAAAAGGGGGCGGGGCTTATTTTGACAGCTGTGAGAACAACTTCGTCGCTCAGTCACGATCTTGATAGTAATGAAGGGGTGGGGGGGGGGGGGGGGGGAGGAAGGGAGGAGGGGGGGGGGGGGGGGTGAAGATTGCAGTGTGGAGGAGGGGGGGGAGGAGAAAGAAGAATGTCCTTTGAAGGAGGAAATTTTATGCGAGTTAGCGGCAAACTACCCATACCATGTGACTGTTAATGGATCGCCGATACAATTGAGGAGTAGAACCATAGCTCCACATCTTTTTGAGAAAGCAAGGGAGGAAATCAATAAATTATTGGACGCAGGGGTCATTTCGCGGGGGAGAAGCAATTGGGGTTTTCCAACTAGCTTTTTGCCAAAGTCGGACGGAAGGGTTCGTTTGGTCGTTGATCTGAGGTTATTAAACCAAAGATCAACCTCTGACAATTTTACCCTACCCAAGATTAAGGATATTATATTGCAATTGCAACATTGCAAGTTATTAACAAGGCTAGACGTTCGGCAAGCTTACTATAACGTGCCAGTCAGCGAGGTAACGAAGAAATATTTCACTTTACTTGTCCTTGTGTTGGTAACACAGCTTTTAACTATTTTAATACAAGGACATAAGTTGTTTCTCTAGTTGCCTTTCCGCGCTTTCATGTTCAATATATGCTATGGAATTTAAGAGAAATGTTTTGATATAATTTAGATTGAACATCTTAATTTCCAGTTCGATTATGCAAAAAGCAAGCTTCGAAGGTGGAGAACTTTTGGAGAGATTAAAATATATGAAAATTTATCTGAACCCAGAAAAATGTGTACTTGCAGTCGAAGAAACGGACTTTCTAGGTTTCAATGTTAGCGAAAAGGGGGTTAAGCCTAGTAAGGAGAAAATCGATGCAGTGGTGAATGTTGCAAGGCCAACAACCATCAAACAACTTAGGGCTTTCCTCGGTCTATATAACTTCTGCCGAATCAATATAGTAGGGGCGGCTCAATTGTTGCAACCCCTAACGAAAATGTTGAAAGGAAAACCCGCCTCCAATAAAAGGATTTCCTGGGGGGTAGAAGCCGAGCGAGCGTTTCTAGAAGCTAAAGCAGCAATGGTGAGTGCCACCCTGTTGTCGTTCCCTGATGAAGGAACTGAGTTACTAGTATACACGAAGGTAAGCGAACTCACTATAGCTAGTGCACTGATGGGAGAAGAAGATAACCAAACAAAGATTTTCGCGCTTTATAGTACCATACTCACCGAGGCAGAAGTGGCCCTACCTCAGCTGGTTAAGGAGCTCTTATGCGTCAAAAACAGTTTACAAAAATATGCTTACTTAATTGCCAATAAGAGAATCACTGTCTGTACTAGCAACAGTGGGTTAATCACAGCTTATATGAAAAAGAGTGCCGAAAAAATTCATAATATTCGAGAGGTAAATTTATTGAATGCCATTTCAAATTTTGACGTTGAGTTTAAATTGGTCTCGAAGGCTAAAAATAAATTGGCTATAATTTTAACAGAATTGGCTAACGAAAGAGATAAAATTATAGAGGCTGGGGAGTTGCAATTGCAACTGGCTTGTATAAAAGATGGGGAGTGGGCGTGGCCAAAACAAAATACTATGGAGACGGAGTTACAACTGGAGGAGGAGTTTAGTGGATGGAATTCTCTGGAATTTCCGTAGTGAAGAGGTTGAGCCCTTTAAATCGCACGTTAAAAGAAAAAGACTTACTGGGTGCTTAGTTTATAATAATAATATATAAAAAAGTATAATAATAATACTCAATAATAATAATAATAATAAAAATAATACAAAAGCGGTAATAATAATGAGAATAATAATAATAAAAACAATAATAATAATAATAATAATAATAAATAATTAATAATTTATAAGTAATAAATAATTAATGAAAGCAAATGTGAGTAGTAGTAGTAGTAGTAGTGTAGTGTAGTAGTTAGTAGTAGTAGTAATAATGATGGTAATAGTGGTAATAGTAGTAGTAGTAGTTAGTAGTAGTAGTAGTAGTAGTGTAGATAATGATGGTAATGTTGGTATAATTGGGCGGTAGTAGAGTGTAGTTAAATAATAATGGAACATGATAGTAGTAGCGAGCTGGTGTGATAATGACTTGATGATTTTGTAATAATGCTATAACTACAGTAAAAAAGGTTTAATGGAATGATGAAGAAATTTCAGGATGGGGTAGATTTCAAAGAGATAGCTATAGAACAGGAGACTGATGGTTATATAAGAGACCTAATAAAGGGGCTGAAAACTAGTGGGTTGAAGGCCTGTTACAAGGAGTTCATCCATCGGGGCGAGGAGCTGTCCTTGGCGGTTGACATCTCCACAGGCACAGCTAGAATATTGGTACCGGAAAATCTGGTGGATGATGTCATAGGAAAAATACATAATACAAATCACTTGGGAATTAAACGGACCTTGACTATTCTGAAAGCGGATTTTGCCTTCAGATTCATGCATAGTAGAGTAAAGAAATTTATACAGAGTTGTGATGTCTGTCAAAAAAATAAAAGCGTTAGAAGGATATCTCCAGAATTCGGCAGGTTTAAGGAAGTCACGGAAAAGTTTGACACCCTCCATGTGGATTTGTGTAAGTTACCCTACAGTATGGGATTCAATTATCTGCTTGTTTTTATCGACAGATTTAGTAAGTATCCTTCGCCTACCCTCTAGCAGGCGACGCGTCGACTCGGGTGTTGAAATGTGTTAGTTGGGCGAAATTTTTCCATTCTGTGGCTCTATAAAAAGGCTCATCTCGGACCGGGGAAGCCAGTTCACCGCCAAAATATTTAATGACGTGTGTAACCTACTCAACATAGATAATATTATCACAACGCCTAATTCCCCTCGTTCGAACGGACTGGCAGAAAAATTGAACCAAGCCCTCATAGTGACACTAAGGTGTATGATTAATGATGAAGAGAATGAAGGATTAAAATGGCCTGAAATTTTGCCTTGGGCTCTGTACTGTTTGAGAATTAGCCCTCTAAATGACCAAGGGGTCACCCCCAGTGTGCTTATGTTCGGCCAAAATCTATCAGTGCCAGGAAGCTTGTTGCAGAAGGA
>JABUQX010043650.1:0-10000 GCA_015478945.1 Trachelipus rathkii | reverse complement strand
AAGCTGATAGGATAAAATGGACGCCATTTGTGAACGATAGCTCAAGATATTATAAGAGAATTAAGTGAGGGATAAGAAATTAAAATAAGATCTATCAATTATAAGAAGTATATAACTGGAAAAATTAACTCTTAGTGACAAGAAGGAAATATATATAATATCAACATAACCAGTTTAAATAATCTGAAGTCCTTATAGATAAATTGTAATGGCAGATTGAGAGATTTTATTAATATATATAAACCAAGATAACAATACATATAATAATATGGGTATAGTGCTCAAAATAGAATAAATAATAGCTGATATATATGACTACAAAGAAAATAAGGTGACAAGAAATAATTGCTTATATACATAGATAATCTATAAATATAAGTTAAGAATTATTTAGAAATGGACAGGATAAGAAAATAAGTGAATGTGTTAGAGAGCTGATATTTTAATTTATTCATATATATTCAGTAATGTTGTCTTTTTCCATTCCTTAACAGAAGTGTTATAGCCTAGTACTTTATATATTAAGTTTTTCACATATATATTATAATTAATTAATATATATCCATGTAATTATTATTAAGATTTTAAGGCATTTATAACTATATTAGGTCATATTATATAACTATAAAATTTTATATGATATGAAAAAGAAAATATATATAAATAAGACATCAATTGAAATAGATCAATTATGATGAAAATTAATATTTGCAAATATATAGTAAAATATACTATTAAAAGGTCAGAAGGCATTAGACATTAGAAGACTTGAATATACAGTGAATTATTTAGCACGTTATACCTTGAGTGAAATAAACTTATTATAGAATCTAAAGATATCCATGATGCGTATTTTGAAGGGTATTTTTTGTTTGGGGGGGGTATTATGAGAGTTTGGAGTATATTATAGCAAGAATAATACACAGAATATATTAAACTCAAATTAATTATTGAGGTATTGAATACTATCTTTCTTTAACAATTTATTGAGACAATAAAAGACAATAATAACTTATTATTAGTGTATTTTTATTATAATATATAATATATATTATTATATATATATTAATATATATATAATATATATATAATAATATATAATATATATAATATATATTATATATTAGCTAATATATATATTATATATAGCTATATATATATATGTGGGTAATATTTTATATAAATTAAAATATATATATATATATAATATATATATTAATATAATATATAATATTATATTATATATATATATATATATATATAATATATATAATATATATATATATTATTATATATAAGTATATATCTATATTATATTATATATGATATAATATTATATATTATTGGTAGAGGGTAATTTTTCCTTTAAGAGAATAAATATATAAGGTCACAAAAGTGGGTTAATTCATCTATAGCCTTAGTCGGCAACACTAGAACATAACAAAAAACGTTATATTTCGAGAATTTTTGCCCTGTAGGATTAAGTTGATATCGCTTGTGCTGTGCAAACTTAAATTTAAAGATTATTTATTTATTTAGTGTCTTTTTAAATATTATTTTTATTATCTATGTTAATGCAAGGGGGTTATACTCGTGTAGAATTCTGTGTGATACTCCTCTAATCACAAAATCTTATAGCTTTATTTAATTGCATTTTATAGTTAATAGGACTTGTTTTATAGTAAGCAAAATATGGTGCTAGAAAAGTTTTTTAAGGAAAATAGGTTACATTAATTTTTAATATTCTATATATGACGAATAAGAATTCAATAATACTAACTATGGTAAGTAAATGAAAGAGTTACAAGAATAAGAAATATAGAGAATATTATAGGGAGAAAATAAGAGAATGTACAGAAATAATATTATTATTATATTATATTAATAAAAATATATATATATATATATATATATACATTAATATATATTTTTATTAATATTTATATATATATATAATATATATATAATTATTAATAATTTATATATATATCTATGGCCATATATTATATATTATATATATATATATTATATAGGGGGCCTGCGGCTCGATGCACTACTCATAAAAAGGAGTATTACTATCCCCATAATTATTTTTATAAGGGCTAGAGGCCGTAATGGGTAGGCGAAGGGGGGGATGTTTATACCTACCGGAGGGGATGGTCGGAGGAACTCTTCGCGACATACCCTTAGTTCAATGGGCGGATGTTCCGAAGAACCGTCCCCGGAGGGGGGGATTAGTTTATATAACCCCCTCCCTAGTCCACTATAGATAGAGGCCGAGAGACCCCGATTCTCACCTTGACAATCGTGAGTGTGTCTAATCCCGATTAGGTAGTATTCGTTAGTATTTTTATATCGTTGGCCGCTAAAATTTCTGATAGTGAAAAATGTAGATATTTCGTCAAAAGTCTTTTTTTTTCTTCTTTTTGTTTACTTTTTACATTTTAGTTACTGTTTGGAATCTGAATTGATATCTATGAAGTTATAATTCAACTTGTGTGTATTTATGTACGAATGTTTAAATGATAAGCCAGACGGGCCATTTAAAGAGAGGTCAAAGACATTGCAAGAGAAAGGCAAATTCAATGAAAGAATGAAAAAAAAAACTGACTACATTCTTCCATTCATTCTTACGTACATACAAACACACACACATACATACATACATAGAACTACGGGTATACATATATACTTTCGTACATAGAGCTAAATGTATACAATTGGCATCAAATAAAAACTGAAAGGCCATAGAAATATTACATTCGATCTAACAGAAACAAAGCGATAATGTCTGTTCTTTTTCAAAGGAACTTGTAGCAGATATTTTAGAAAGGGCATTCACATATTTATACTGTCAAAAGAAAAAGGAAAAATATAAAGATATATACACTAGAATGTATATATTTAATATATAATATTATATTATCATATAATTTAATATATATTATATTAATATATATATATTTATATATAATTAATATATATATATATATATATAATTAATAATATATTATATATATATATATTATATATATATATATATATATATACTTTATAACAGATAAAGGAAACATACTACACTTATATCATTCATTAAATGTCTGATATATTTAACAGACAAATCTACAGAAGAATTATATAATATTAATATATATTAAAATAATATATATATTATTATTATATATAATATTTTTACTTAATAAATATTAATTATAATATATTATATATATTATATTATTATATTATAATATTATATATATTATATGAGTTGGGAAATTTAAAAAATGCTAGTTTGAGTTTATTTTTTTTATTAAAACATATTGTTTTAAAAAATATCATAACAAAGTTAGCAATAAAAATTATTGTTATTATTTTTTTTTTGTTTTTTATAAAATTTACAATTTTATCTCATATATACGAAAAGCTAAAAGGTTAGCGGTTAATTTACATTATAATATTCAGTAAATATACAATAGTTAATAAATGAAGGTATAGCTCACCTAAATATATATAAAGTTAGAGATTATTATATACTTAGTAAAATAGTGTTATTTATGATGCCTCTAGGAGATTTATAATTAATTACATTTCACATGATCTGATTATTTATTATTTTATATTATTATTTAGTTTTGATTATTAATCTTTTATATTTTATTATATAAAATTGAATTTATTATTTATTATATATAATATATATATATATATATATTTTTTTTGAATAAATATATACAAATATATTTTATGGTAATTTAAATTGAATTATATTAATATATTAACATATCTAAAGAAATTATAACGTAAAGATATTTATTTTTGAAATTTATAAACAATATTTCTACATAATTATTGGAAAATGAAAGTAACCAAGAATGATATTGTTTTGAAAAATTTTATTTTTAGAAAAATTTCAGAATTTACAATATATATTTAATTAAAAGAAAATTTATCATTAGAAGGAACTGCAACAGAAATTTAAGACTATCAAGTGTATATTTAAGTAATGTATTAATTAAAATATTTGAGGTACAGCTCAGATCCATAAACTGTATATTTAAGGTTTCTCCCCCTCACCTACCCCATAATTTATCTATTCGAATATTTTCTAAAGTATTTGATCAGAGATTGGCTAAGTTAATCTTTAAATTGATAAAAATAAAAAAAAATTATATATAATTATATATATTAGTATTATTATTATTAATTAAAATTTATATATATATATATAAATATATAATATAAATTTAAAGTTATAAGTCAGCTTACAGAGGTTAATATATATATTATAATTATATTAATTTAAATTAACTAAATAATATATATATTTATATATATAAATATATATATATTAATATTTAATATTAATTATATATATATTATATATATATATATATATATTAAATATATATATATATATATTAATATATATATATATATATATATATATATATTAATTATATATATATATTATATATATAATATTACTTTACATTACTATACCTTTTTTGGACTACCCCAAGACTTAAGGGTGTGGAAAGGGTTTGAGCGTATAATAAAGTCATCGGAAAGAAAAGCATGATTAGAACTAAGAATTACATGACAAAGTCGAAAAGGAAAGTCGCTCATTTATAACCTATTCCACCTTATGTACATATTTAACTAGTTAAAGGACTCGTCATAGTTACATAACCAAATCCACTCTTAGTGCTACATCCGTGGGGACTTAAGCGATACTCAGTAGATCACTACACTATGTAGTTAATATAATTATAGTCAGTGTAATATAGTGAGTTCTACCCTTGTCAAAGGTGGTGGATCGCAACAACCTTACCCCTATACTAGGTATATATCTAAATGTATAATAAAACCTATATATACCGCCATTCTTCTCACATATATTGGCATACTCCTATTATTACTACGCCTCTCTTGACCATATATATACTCAACATTTTATTATCGTTCTTTACAGATACTATTCGTATTAACTGACTCAATTCATCTATTTTCTTCAGATATCTCTACAGCGATCGGTCCAACACACTCGCACTATATAATCCTACCTTATAATAAAATCACTCAGATACTTATCATTCATTACCTTTATCAACATGACCAAACAATATCAACATATTAGTTAATTATTCTTCTGTCGATTATTATTATTACTACTACATATTTTGAAAACACCACCAATCCTATATAATATGTATTAATTATTATATATTAATCTAAGACTCATTCGCTCACAATCCTTCTTTCATCTAACTAGCCACTAAGATTGTCCATTACTGAACTCACTATTGAACTTTAGATTACTATAACTTCTTAACCAGATACATTGTCTCACATCTAATAATCATTAACATACAGTAAACAACATAGCGTCATGTGATAAGTATAACTCTAGCACTTACTAACAGACTTAGTCGTCTATAATCTCACATAATAGATTTTATAGGGTACATACAGCCTCCTATACCTGTAGCTATCATACAACATATATTCCTATATTAAAATAATTTATTATAACATATCAACACTTGTTTTCATGAGCTGCCTAACCATCTATATTAACATTAACTTCACACTGAGGACTTGAGTCCTCTACTCAACAACTATAAATATATATAACCTATTACTTATACTCACTTATCTTATAAGTTATAATCTATTCAAACCCCTCTTATATTACATCAATCAGTGCTATAATCTCTCTACCATATCTCTCTCATAACTATCTTTCAAAATTCGTGCATACACTAAAACCAAATCATATATATATATATCATCCGCAAATAATAGGTAGGCACCCTCCACTCATTCTCACTAATATCTCTCATACATTCTAACCAACTACATTCTACTAGTCTACGACCCAATATTTCAATATTTACTTTACATAACCACATCCATATACAATATTGAATATATAACTCAATAGGAGAACAATAATACACAGTAACGCTGTCCATCTCACTCACGCTATTTATAATTAACTATATAATTATATACCAATCACTTTTGACATATTATTCTTAACCACTACGCTCATCACTATGTCATATCACATTCTTTTTTATTTACATTCAGAAGCCTGCTAACCTACAACACTTATAAATATATCACTTAACACCTAATGGCCATTATAGTGAGCTACTATCACCTATATATAACTACCTATCAATAACATATACCTGTTTAAGCAAAATTACCTATAAAACTTAATTACTTTAATTCATTCTTTACTCACTCACCTCATTTTCTTTATTATTAATATGCTATCAATGTAAAGATCGTAATACCTCACACTAATCCTCTTACTACTCCTAAACGCTACTCTATGTTCATACTATTTACACCTCATTCATTTCAGTCACTCGTGACGCTATTATATCGACTATACCAATAAAAATATACTAATCTAAATAAATTAATTTCTTCTGAGCTATATTTATGATATATAATAACTCAATATATAATAACTAATTACCCCTATAATTCTAATAACAGTTCTCACTTATATTCCTTAACCTCATTTAATATGATTAATAGAGGTACCTATACTATTACTGTTACTTCACTTCAAATATTCCCTACGGAACTTATTCTACTCCGTTATATTATTATATATATATCATAAAACTACTTATTATATTATACAATATCACAACTTCAATGAGTATCCAATTACAATATCATGATAACTTATGCCTCCGTTACTTGAGATCATTTCTACCGTAATTTCATTATATATACGCAAGATTTATTCACAATATTCTTCAACTATCTCATCTATATATATCCTTTTCTCTTCTATGCTAATTAGTAAACCTCATTGATCACCAATAAATATATATTTAGTTCTACCTTCTTGCATCACACAATCTAAAACAACTTTACATCTCTATTCTAATAATATTACTGGTAACTTTATCTCTTCTTATCATATATTATGAATAGTAAGAATAATATAAAGATAAAATATATTACATTAAATATATCTTTCTTATCTTATATATATCATATCATCCCTCTCACTGCCCATACCTTAATAACTCTTTCATAGTTAAAACAAATAATCACTATCATTTCAAACACATTTAATTATTAGCTAGTTCCCACTTATATTCTACTATAATTATTTTAACTACTTTTCGCGCTCATCTCTAATAAAGCTTCCTAACGTATATATATTATGTATATATATTACTATGTTATATAAAATATTATATAATAGTATATATATGATATATATATATATATATATATTATATATATATATAATATATATAATTAATATATATATATATATATTATATATAATATATAGTATATCATCATAATAATATATAAATATATATATTATATATATATATATATATATATATATATATATATTATATATATATATATATATATATTATATTATATATATATATATTATATATCCTATTAACTAATATTTCCTGGTATTAGCTCATATCATTACTCCTTATCTCCAAACTAGTTTCATTATACCCTCTTCGTTTTCTGTGTCTAACAGTCTGACCACACCTTATCATTTAGTATCTTTCTAATTCTTCACACTTCACTTTTATTCTCATCAACTTCTCCATCCTGCCGCTTATGCGTTTTTTTCTGGCACTTGATCGGGGTGATATGGGGCCTTATGGCGCTCCTATTGTCGTTTTCGGTATAATATCACCAGACAAATTCACTCACTTTCCCTTGGTGGGAGGCTTATTACCAATATAAATTAACCCGGCCGGGCAGCAACAATAAGTATATAAATATAATATATATTATATTACAATTATTATTTTAATTATATATTAGATCTTCTTGACTCTATACATTCTAGTCTACTCCTAGACCTACTGTCTTACTGAATATAATATCATATCCAGAATATATGACCAAAACCCAATCTTTACTTCGCCACAAACATTCTTTTTATGGCTGGCACATAACTCTAGTGGTCTGAATCGAAATACATAATGGGAAGTTTGGACTAATTATATTTACAGCTCTCACATTACAATCTGATTTACTTTGGAGGGCGTCTACATACTCGTATACATGAAAACATTCTTCATTTCATTAATATGAATCATTCACTTCATCCTTCATGTATCACCTTACCTACTACCACCAATACTATCACTAAATTACTTAAATGTTAAGCTAAATATGATAAGAACAATTATATTAAAATAAGGAATAGATCTTTGGTACGATAAAATTAATAATTATATACTATACCTAATTTTTCTATAACTTACTTAAGAGGGATTATATTATAATACTCCACTCATAATTACTTCACTAATACTCCTTTATCTCACACTATAAACGTACATAATCCATATACTATCTATTTCACCTTCGATATATCTATTATCTAACTTACACAGCTAAGTATATACTTATGTAACTCTTGGTGTTTAATAAGGAAAGTAATTATATATATATATAACTTACACATAACTCATTCTCACTTACTACTCACAGAAATCTACATTCACCTATTCTTATACCATTTCATCTCCTTAATACATACCAAATAATCACTAACCTATGTTATATTACTAATCTCTATTTTTGATATATTATATTAATAATATTATATATCATATATTATATATTATATATTATATATATATTATATATAATACACTTTACGATAGTACAAAGTAAGTATCTACCGACGTTAAGTACTATATAGTAAGTATTAAGGGGTAAATTTAAAAAGAAGTTTAAGTTATTTTATTAAGAATCGTATAACAGACGAGTTTTCTCGTTCGCATACAAGTTACTGTTTATTTTTTAGAAAAATCCTCTAAGTTTGGTATATTCTAGACCCTCTGATGAACTTATTAACATGCATACATGCAGGTTAAAGGTTCCTGGCAGCATTCTATTTCTTGTTCACTTACTTGTAGTATTATCGGTTTATCATAGTAGCTGAACTATATATTTTAACTTTCATGGGCTGATCGTTTTAACAGTAGTAAATGAAAAGTAGTATTAAGTATTGAATTGCGTACACGAGCCTTTGTAATCTTTCGTTTAATAAAGTCCCACGGTGCCAGGGTTGTACCGAATGGGATGTATTTGACATGGGCTTCATGCTGCTTAGCTTGATTATTAATTTAATCGTAATTCGATGCCATTGTAGATTATTATTGATCTATTAAAAAAGGTATGTAGGATTTCAGGCTAGCATAGTACACACAATTACGAAAAGTTTTATTTCGAAATCAGTATAACTAGTAACAAGAATTATATTATTAATTATTCTCCGGTACATTCTCGTTTATTGTATCTGAGCTGAAAGCGACCTTATGCATATTTCTACTATATCACCTAATATGATTGTGTCGTTGATAGCATACTTTCTTCAATTTTAAGCTTCGCTGACACTATCGCAGTATAATTTTTTTTATCTGCCTTTAAATGCATTTTTCTTATTTCATTACAGGGTCAATTAACAGGGACGCACTTCAGAATGCAAACTCCTTCCATAAAATTTATACTTTACCGAACGTTTTTTTGTAAGTTTCTTAACTATTGACGTGCTGCCACATACTGGAGTTTTATGCAAAGTAATATTGTTGCAAGGTGGTCAAGTTTTGTCCCATATAATTAGGGTGAGGAATGACTATGGATCATACTAATTATGATCCTCATTATTTGTCAAAGCATTTATGCATAAGAATATTAGATAGAGAGTGCACTAATTGAGAGTTCTTATAATTCATTACATAACATGTGTGATACAAGGAAAGCTTATGTGCATTACTTAATAATATTCAGTAAAGATGCCCTAATCACTGCAAGTAATCAAGTGATACGTCGCTTTCTTTGTGGATAATGCTTACAAGTCTTATCTAAATTGAACTTTAAGCTCTACTATGTAATAAGACAGCATTCACTATCTTTATTAATGAGAATAAGCCATACTCATCTTCATGCATTCTGTGAATTCTTGAGAATT
>JABUQX010043649.1:32500-38460 GCA_015478945.1 Trachelipus rathkii | reverse complement strand
CAGATGAATGTTTTCTTATATTTCAAGATTGAATTGCTTCTTCTTAATTTTCTTATTATGGCCCCTTGGTCCCCGTCTGCTTATGAAGAATTTATTGTCTCCGTATTATTGCCAATAGATTAAATATTTCTTGTAGACTTGGTATCCATGTCCCTCTTGAGAATGGCTTTCTCAGGAAAACTTCCTAACTCCTTCGCTCTCTTATATAGCTCTAACCCTGAAACCCAGAAATATCCTTGTTGCACTCTCTCCACAGTATCATAAGTTCTTTCTTTAATATAAGGGCCCCAATATCTTTTGCACAATACTAAAATAATAATATCTAAAATATATTTATATTATATATATATATATATATATTATTATATATTATATATTATATATATATATATATTATATAATGTAGGTCTTTATTAAACAGGGGGCATAATAGAAGTTAGTATCGGAATGTTGTAAATGTTATCATTAGAAGTATACATTTTGAGGGAATTTTGTTTACGATTTTCATAAATTTTAGGATTTATGCAAGAAAATAATAAAGTTTACATGCATTGCACCTAAAATCAATATAACGGAAAATTTTAGCTTACTCTACGCTAAGAGTGTATTTTTTTCATTTGTTGTACGAAAAAGAGAATTTTAATATTAATTTAGGCGGTGTTGCCAGAAGGCCGAGGTAGCCCGCGTGGGGTCCTGCAAATGCATCCACGGCATCGTGCATACGACCCTAACGGTATTCATTCAGCAAATAAAAAGTGTCGCTGGGTATTCATTAATTCTCAGACTTTACGTACACTGCATCAATTTAAATTGATATATATGGCTAAGGTTTTAAAGTTTTAACTGGTCCTGGTCGTGATAATTTCTTTGCTTTTTTGTTATATTAATTAAATTATATTTGAAAATTCACAATTACAAAGAAAGGCAGTACATATTTAAACATAAATTTTCTTTTAATTTTTTTCATTTGAAAAATACCTCGTCGATTAGTTTTATTCGTCTTAAATCTGATCAAAATGACTTTATAAAACACATACAAATTTTAGTTTAAAATATATAAAATCTCTTATTTCTGATTTTTACCCTACGAATATTAAAATGCATTCTTCAGTTTTACCAACTTTACAAAAGTAATAAATTTTTTATTGCCCCTGGTTTAAATAATATTTATATATTATATATATATATTATATATATATATAATTATATATATATTACTATTATATATATATATATAGTTATATATATATTTATATATATCTATATATATTTATATATAAAATTAAAAAATATTTATATTAATATTTTTAAGTAATGGATGTTTTTGAACGTAGCAACCTTCTCTTTATCAACTTTTTTTAGATGTAAATTTGCCCATAGGATCATCATAAAACGTGTTTCCTGTGAAATATAAAAATAATTAAAGAAATAATACGTTCCAAAATGACATTTATATCTTGTCTTACGGGTACGCCACAAGATAGTTTCATCAAGTGCATTAAAATCTGGGAAAAAACAATTTGAGACTCATACTGTCTACTGTCCGATATTCATAGCTCGGTATTGGCTATTTAAGTTACGTAACAAAGCTAAACAGATATAATTTAAAATATTTAATAATATTTAAATATTTGGTAAACACTCCTTAATATGTCAAGTTTTTTTTTGATGGCCCTTGCACATACATACATACACGAATATTAGTGATGCACCGGAGAGTAAATTTGGCCGGAGGCCGGAGAGCCGGAGGCCGGAGTCTCCGGCCGGAGAATGTAATTTCCATTTATACTTACCTTTTATATATATACTCATCATATCATATTATCATAATATATATAATCATATATTATATATATAATATATATTATATATATTTATATACTATATTCATATAATATAATATATATAATTATATATATATTAATAATGAGGATTGACCCTAGCCTCAATTATTCAGCACCTTCGCCTCGTCCGGATCCTAAGTAGTAACTACTTAGAGAAGTTACACTCCTTGAAGATGGCTAAACCCGTGAGGTGTGAACTACCTGTGCGCTACTGGGAATACATTACTATTAAGAGGAAACCCAAAGAAAGGTTAAAAATATTATAGCACAAAAACTTCTACTGGATCATTCTTGAAGAGAAAACATAAACCATATATTTGGAAGATAAAGAATATATGAATCTTCAAGGGAAAAGTGCCGAAAAAGAAAAACATGATTCATCACAGACAAGCAGATATGATTCCGTGTCCATCCATATTATCAACTTCTACTCTAATTAAAAAGATTCTTCAGCTACTGTTTGAATAATGATAAACAAAGATTTGGGAATTAAGATAGGAAGGCACAGAAATTCCGTTTCAGAATTAGGGAAATTGATTGAATGTGGAAATCTGCCATTTTTTCTTTTGTTGATAGACATTGGATTTAGGAGATTAATAAATCACTATGTCCACAATATAGTATTCCATCAAGGAGGTACTTTTAAGAAGAGATTATCCAAACAATATAGTATAAGGTAACGAACAAATAACACAGCTGCAAGAAATTCAAGCAATATCCTTAACATCAGATATTTGGACTTGCTCATATACAATGAAGCTTTTAAGTATGTAGGGCATTGGATTGATAAATATTTTCAAAGGGAGAGTGGAACATTACATCAGTAGATTTAGTGTTTCTCATTCAGCAGAAATAATGTCTGAAAGTGAGGAAATACTTAAGAGCTGGGGTTTAAAAAAAAAGAAAAATTTCATGTTTGTCCTAGATAACGCACAAAATACAAATGGTATGAGAGGATAGGTGTGATAATGAGACGTTTTCTTCATTCCTTACAGCTAGTAATGCATTAATTGATTTTCTCAAAAATCAATTAATATTCTTACTTTATGTAGAAAATTGTAGGTCATGTAAGTGATCACCAATTGCTAACAACTATAATTAACGGAAATTCAAAATCTAATTTGCAATACACAAGCTTATCCAAGATGTGGAAACAAGATGGAATTCGTCATATTATATGCTCTGCAGAGGATCATAGAGCAAAAATTGCAAATATTATATATTTCTTCATAAATTCGAAAAACATTAGATATCTTAAATGAATCACTGGAAGCTAATGAGAATTAATTTAATTGGTTACAACATTTGAAGAATAATAAAGAGCGAGTGATGATGATGTGGATTTATCTTTTGTAATACCTGCAGTTAAGCATTGCAAAAATATTTAGCAAAAACTTGGAAAGATAGCGGTGTAAAAACTATGAAAGATGAACTTTTAAATTCTGTTACTGAACGTTTTGGTACAATTAAAGAGAAGAAACTTTATGTACTTGCAACAGTTCTAAATCCACAATACAAATTAGCTCCCTTTCATATTTGATCAGAATAAAACAAAATTTATGCTCAAAGAAGAAGTAAAACTTTTATAAAAGCTAAAGAAAATATTACATTAAGTTCAGATTCTGATGAACGAAATGATGATCAAAATGATCAGTCCTATACAAGATTCACATGAAGAATCTGAAAATGAACGACAGATATTGATAAGGAAACACATTTCAATTCTGGATGTGCTTTGATGACATGCTACAAGAAAAATCGTTAGATAGAAAATGTAGATGATTTCAGATACAATCAACCAGTGGAACTGATCAAAAGGAGAAAAAGTTAAACAATGCAATGCAGAAGCATCAGCTGAGAAAAACTTAACATGAATTTGAAAATACTATTCAAACTATTGTGGAATAAATTATTTTGCAGCACACTTATGGAACGAAAATCGGATGCTGATCCACTGTTATGGTGAAAAGAAAGAAAGGCTTTTATCCTGATTGCATCTTACCTGAATTAGCTAGAAAATATCTCTCTGCTTCACCTTCAATGTTTAGCCAAGCATGAAATATTTCTACAAGTAAAAGGAATCGCCTTTCTCCAACACTAGCTGATCAGCTTCCGTTTCTTCATCATAATTTAAGAGCATTTGATTTTAAATATTAGAGAATGGTTAACTAAATAGCAATGCATAAGCTATTTAACTTTCCTTTCAATGACTTTGCGCTTAACAATAGTACATTTAATTTTCTCAAAAAAAATTTATTGTGAACTCTATAAAGTTCGATAATCAGCTTGTCATGCACTATATATTATATATATATATTATATATTATATAATATATATATATATATTATATATAATAATTACTATATAATTATATATATATATATATATATATTATTATTATATATATATATATATATAGTTTCAAAATGTTAGTTTGTTAAAACTTTAAAACTCTTTAATAATATTAATATGATATAATATATAATTTTTTAAATTCTTTGTGCAGTATATGAGGCATGTAAGTTTAGCATTTCTTTTCACAATTCATTTTACTCTATTTCTGTATTGTTTTTTAAACTAGATTTGTCAAAATTTGTATTTTTTGTTAGGGTTGTCATTTTGGATATCAAACACTTTTAAGTTGTTTATCAGATATTAGTCAATTTAGAATGGTGGTCTATATGTCTATTGACTATTATTATCTATAATTAAGTTATAATGATTAGTTATTAGGTTGACTTAATATTATCACTACAGCATGATACAAATACTAAAATAATTTTTTTTTTAACTTTGTGATGAATCAGTTCTCTAAACTAATTTATTATTAGATGTCTCATTATTCTTTCAAATGAATTATAACTATTTTATTTTCAAATAACTTTTAAAAATATAGGTCTCCGGTCGGAGAAAGCCGGAGAACTTGCTGGTTCCGGCCGGACGGAGATCTTTAAAAAGGCTGGAACTCCGGCCAAGCCGACGGAGCCGGAGATCCGGTGCATCCCTAATATATATATATATATAATATGATATATGATAATATATATTATATATATTATATATATAAATATATAGTATATATATATATATATATTATTTTATATATATATATGATAATATAATTATATAGTGTAAATATAACTATAGACATTCCCGTGCTATAGATTAAACTTTATCTAATTTCTTTTATTTATGGGAAAATTTAGAAAATTCGTAAAAATCCCGTAGATAAATAATTCTGAGATAGCATTCACCATTCGATTCTATTTTTTTATTGCTCCCTGGTGTAATTTTGACTATATTATATATATTATATATATATTATTATTATATATATATATATATTATATTATATATATAATATTATATATATATATATATATATATATATATATATTTTAATTTTTTTTATTCACATCACCTTTCTGCATAAAGTGAAAGTATTATTGGTGATAATAGTCTCATAATCGCAGCATCAATTACGTTTCAGAAAGAAAATATGGTAAGAGGTTGTTTTCAGACCCTTGCACCAGAGGAAAAGTAGATTTGAAAAATTTTTTATATAAAAATATGATAGACCCTTTTGAGAATACGTTACCTCTACAATGTAATATTCAAATACTTTTTATTTTCTATTTCATTTTATTCTGACTTTTTCTGGTGTTAAAGTAAAAAGGTTTCCATGTTTGTAATATTCATTCCCAGATTTTCAAAATGATTTTATTTACAATAGTAATTAAATCTTATGCATTTCTAAAAGCTCCGAAATCGTTAAAAATTAATATTTTCCTCTTTCAAGTTGGTTCACTGTTACTTGAAACCAAAGCAGTCACTCTCTATGAAATAATTATAAGGTCAGAGCTACTTCTAGAATTGATTTTCAGATTCTAACTTCCTTCTTCTTCAAAAATATTAGATCAAACATTTCACTGCAAAATCAATTATAAGCACTTTCGATACACGTTTAAAGAAAAGTAAATGGAGAAAATTTCGGAAGCGATGCATTTCCTAACTTCAAAAGCAGCTTGAAATGATTTTAAGGAACGTATCTCGTAATACAAACATAATCTGAAACCATTGTAAACACATAATAAATTAATTGATTTTTTATTTTT
>JABUQX010043649.1:25000-27500 GCA_015478945.1 Trachelipus rathkii | reverse complement strand
CAATTCTGCTCCCTCTTTTTACTTCTAGAATTTGAACTCTCGTCTAACCTTTCCGATTCTATTCTTGCTGATCTGGACAGAATTTCCGGGTGGCGGTCGTCCAACCTTGTGAAATTTAATCTCTTTAAAAAACCCAACTTTTACCAAATCTCCCTCTCTAAGACACCTTCTAACTTCCTAATCTGCTTTCGGACGTTTTCTCGTCTCTCCATGTTTGACAATATAACATTCTTGCCTTAACATAACCAAAAAATGTTGTTGGCAAAATCCGATATTTCAGTGATGCGCAGGTGGCACAAAGAAGCTGGGATTCTGTTAGACTGCGTGACTTTTTTTTCCTCTTCTCTGTTGCCTCCAGCTATACAAGGGGTCTCATCCGCCCTTGTATGGAGTACTGCTCTCATATCTGGAGGGGCTCTGACTTCACCCGGCTTTTTGGATAGGTTCGAGTCAAAGGCCAAAAGTTTATAAACTGTCCTGTACTTTCTAGTTCACTTGACCTTCTATCTTTGCGGCGCGATGTCGGTGCTTTATCTCTTTCTATAGGTACCCGTAGCGGCAAGTGCTCGAAGGCAAGCGTCGATTTGCGAACCGGATCTGGCCGACATCCATGAAGCTTAACAGTTCTAAATTGGCACATGAGTTTTTGTGTTGATGATTACCAACTCCTGACTTGGTCTTTGTGGTGTGTCCGTTCTTTCCTGCCACCGTCTGTTCTGTGAAATTCTCTCCATCTTCTGTGTTTTCTACTCAATTTAATCTCCCTCACTTTAAAGCCTGCGTCCTGTGCTCATATCTGCGTAAATTTGCGTTTAATTTGCGTTAGATAATATTGAGATGTTCTAACACCCCCTCCTTGGAATAGGGCTCTGCCGCGTGAGCGTCAGTGTATAGTGAAATATATTATATGTAATATATATATAATATATATATATATATATATTATATATATAATATATATATATATATATATATATATATATTATATATATATATATATATATATATATATAAATAATAATAATAAATAATAATAATAATAATAATAATAATAATAATAATAATATATAATAATAATAATAATAATGAAAAGTAAATAATAATAATAATAATAATTTACGACAACTTACAAGGCGATTACGCTAATCGCCCCAAACTAGTATATTTACAACCTCTTTCTGTATTGCTGCCAGACGTATGATTTTACATTACTATAGGTGCAAGACTGGAGCGAAAATGATTTTGCGTCTCTCTCGCTGACTTCTTTCATAAAATAGAAATTAAAAAAAATGTTTATTAAAATTTCCTTAATATTAGACTAAATCATCCGTTCGTTTCTGTTTTATTACAAGCCAATTTTAAAATTTGCATTCTTCTCTAGCATAATTGAAGAACAATTGGTGTTTTAATTGTTATATATTAGAAATTGTACGCTTAATGAAGGAGGAGCGGTCGCTCCATCGCTTCTATACACGAGACATCTAAAATTTAATATATATATATATTTATATTATATATATATTATATATAATATATATATATATATATATATATATATATATATTATATATATATATATATATATATATGATATATATATATAAGTATATATATATATGGGAAGGGACCGGATAGTGAAACTTAGCTGGATAAGGCTGATACTCCTCCCATGAATAGTTAATTCCAGATAGGACTATACTATTATGTTCTCCGGCACGTCTCCATATCTTTTTGATGAGTATCATATGTCCATGAGGAACTCCAGCAATATTATAATAAAACAGGAATTTATGCTCTTCTTAGCCTCAATTACAATTAGACATCCGGCGGATATTAGAAAGTTTAATATATATTTGAGATTATCTTTATATTCTAGGAGAAGTTTTATAATTTTAAAAATATAATATATTAGTCTATAAAATATCCTTAAATAGAATTTCACTTTTGAAAAATGTTGAGTATTTTACTTTTGTTATACAAATGAAAAAGTTAAGGACAGATTTTATTTTTTTTTTCGTGTATAAATGTTTGCCAATAAACCCTTACAATTAATGAGGTTCGCAAACACGTGGCATAGTGGGTTAAATTCGCTTTGCCTAACTTGCCCGATTCACCCCCCTTCATAAAAAATTGATGATGGGGTGAATTTGGCCACTATTACTATTCTTTTTTTTATGGTTTCTTATTATATTGACATTTTTTATTACGTATAGCTCAATCTAAATATATAAAAATACTATACTAATAATAGTAAAATTAAAAATAAAAAATGAATTTATATGGAAAATATAAATTTAAAAAAGTGTCAAATTTTTCCCACGAATGGGGTGAATTGGGCCACCACATTTTTATTCTTATTTTATTTATTATTATTGAAATTTTAATTACTTTTTACTAATTTTAATATAATAAACAATTACTATATTAAGTAAAAATTAAAAAATAAAATTGAATTTCTACATAAAAGAGGAATTTAAAAAGATGGCCCCAATTCACCCCA
>JABUQX010043649.1:5000-22500 GCA_015478945.1 Trachelipus rathkii | reverse complement strand
AATTTTTTTGAGAAATACAGCTAACGTAAGTAGCTTTCAAAATTTTTTTACTATTTCACCTAACTTTTATATAAGGATACTAATATTGTCGTATAATTTCATAAAATAGATACATATAAGTCATAAGAGTCTTTTTTACAATTGTCAGCTTGATCCGCGGGCGCGCCTCGCCGTTTCCAGTACTCAAATTTTCCTGTTCTCAGATTGTTAATGGTGAATTTTTTCAATTTCGAACAAGCGTTTCCGAGTCGCTTTTGCACACGGGCTGCACTCGAGCTTCTGGAAACGCAGCTATTATTGTACAGTCAACAAGAAATGAAATGAATAAAATAATATAACATTGGTCCCAATATCAAAAGTCTAAAAAAGTATATATAATATTTCAAATTATTTGGAATATTTCCCCAAACGAGGAAGAGCCTACTAGGGTAAGTAATTTATCCGGTTATCCGGGCTGGATAACGAATTGATATCGGCCGATACCGGATAGTCAAAAACGTTGCCGGATAGGCGATACGCGGACTAGTTGCCGGGATATCCGGCCCATCCCTAAATATATATATATCATAATATATAACTAATATATATATATATATATATATATAATATATATAATATATATAATATATATATATATATATATATATATATATAATATATATATATATAATATTATATATAATATATATATATATAAATAAGGCCAATAATCTCTTGCATCAATTTAAGCCAATGTTTTATTTGGTTTGGTGGGGATGAACTACTGGTTTTCCAAGAAAAATATTAGCGTGTATTCGGACTCAGGCACAAAATAATATAGAAAATGTTAAAATATCGTTGGAAAAAGTTTTTCCTTTTATTTTTAATATAAGGAAAAATTAAAAATAAACAATTTAAATTGGCTAAACAAATGTCAAAATAAAAAATGTACGTCTTTTATATAAAAAATCAATAAACTTTTTCCAAATCTTTTGCTGAAAAGTTTATACATACAAATTGTTTTCAGGAGTCGATAGGATCGTTTTTTTTTAAATCGACTCCGACTCCTACTCCTTACCTCTTGAAAACGCTCGACTCCCCCGCCTCCCCATCCCTGATACTATATAATATATATAATATATATATATATATATATATATATATAATATAGTCATGTATATATATATATATATATGTATACTTAGTATATATATTATATATATATATAATATATATATAATAATATATATATATAGTATATTATATATATATATAGTATATATATAATATATATATATATATAGTATATATATATAAATATATATATAAATAGTATTATATATAATATATATATATATATATATATATTATAGTCAGCGCTGGGTTCAAGTACATTTTTTCAAGTACAAGTTTAGCCAGTACTCTAGAATTGTTCAAGTACAAGTACAGGTACAAGTACTCTAGAATTTTTTCCTAGTAGCAAAGTACAAGTACATGGTATGAGTACTAAGTACAAGTACAAGTACTTTTTGAAAACTTGCATATATATATATATATGATATATAATATATTATATATATATATATATATATATATCTATATTATATAATATATATATTATATATATATATAAGTATATATATATATATATATAATATATATTCATCATCATCATCATCATCATCAATCATGCATCATCATCATCATCATCATGCAATCCATCATCATCATCAATCATCAATCATCATCATAGCATCATCATCAGCATCATCATCATCATCAATCATCATCAATCATCAATCATCATCATCGCACTCTTCTCTCCCCAATACTGGAAGGTGAGGTGCGTACATGCATTGGAAATCAGAAAAATAGTAGAATAATATGAAGCAAGTTGAAAAGAAAGCCAGCCTTACCGCCCCCTTTTATACCAATTAGTGAGAACTCGTTGCAGTCAAAAAATCCACCGCTAAGATCTTCACGGGATCGCATAGACCGCTACAATTATGGCATCTCATCAATCGTGGGGTTCATTCCCTTGGCCCAGGTGGGCTACAACGATACCTCCTCACAACCCCGCCATTCACTTCTGTTATGTACCTTTCTTCTCCCTCTGCCAAACTCACATTTCCTCTCCTCCAGGCATTCCTTTTCTGACTTAATCCCACTTTTTCTTCGGTCTCCCCAGCCAGGCCGTTCCAACACACTCACACTATAACACCCGTTTAACCGACGCGAGCTACATCCATTTTCCGCACATGACCAAACCATCTCAAACGTACTTTGCATATATTCTCTCTTTACCCCATTCCTCTTCACACCAAAACAACTCTGTAATAAGTTCATTCCTGGCATTTTAATCATTTCTTTCACACATTAATCACGTCTTAAGTGTCATTTGAACACATTGTAATTTAAGATCTATACCTCTTATTCAGACCATAGTCTCACTACTAATACATAATATGGGTAACAACATACTCTCATGTAAGACCCTAGCGCACTCAAGACTTAGTCCCTTTACATCCACCAACGATTTAATTGCATCAGCCACCTTAGTGACATTCACAGCTTTCCTACTACACTCTGCATCATCCGCTCCCTTTTCCTTCAACATTTACCCTAAATATTTAATTCAGACAATTTTTCCCAGCTGCTCACCAATACTAACGTAACTTCACACCGAAGACCTCCCCTCACTCACAACCATAACTGTACTCTTATCTACGTTTACTTTAAAACCCCCTCCTTTTTACACACCACTAACCAAGAATCTCACTGCTACAAGTCCTGCTCAAACTCTCTTAGATTTCGCCATGACAAAACCAACATCATTCTCATCTTTTTATTTTATAATCTGGTAGGGAACCCTCCACTCTCTTCCATTCTCCATCATTCTAACACTATCCCTTGTCAACCCTACCTCTAATTCTTTGGGTTTCCTCCTTCTCTTTGCTTACTTATATCTAGCTTTCTTTCAAGTCGCTCATATATCGGGCTGTGGTTTGATGGGGCGACTTCTTCCTCTTTTCTGTCAATAGTGGTGTTCCTCGGAGGGTTCTGTCTATCTCCTACTTATTCTTACTTTTCATTAATGACTTCTCACCCCATGCTCGTGCAACATCTAACTCTATTCAATATGCAGACTGAAAAATAAAAGGCCAAAAAAGAAAAATCTGTAATCAGTGGCCTTCATGAGAAAAATGACAAATGTTTACACTCATTTTAAATTCTGCTCCATTTTTTACGTTCTAGAAATTGGCCTCTTTCTCGTCTTAATCTTTCCCGAATTCTAATTCCTCAGCTGATCCTTAATATATTGAAATTATTCCAAAAAGAATTTTCCGATTGGGGTCCTGGTCTCAAACCTTTTTGAAATTCAATTCTTTAATAAAAAAAACTCAACTTCTACAAATCTCCCTCTCTAAACACAACACTTCTATCTAAAACCTTTTCTATATAATCTTTCAAAACGGTTCTCTCGTCCTTCCCTGTGACAATATAAAAATCCTTTGTCTAAAAATAAAACAAAAAAATGTCTTGGAAACCTTCACATCACAACGGTTGCAAGGGCGGCCTTAAAGAAACTGGAGTTCTGTTTAGACTGGAGACTTTTTTTCCTCTTCTCAGTTATCCCAGCTATAGAAGGTCTCATCCGCCCCTTGTATGGAGTACTGTTTTCATCTCATATCTGGGGAGGGCTCTGGTTTCACCCGGCTTTTGGACAGGGTCGAGTCAAAAGCCAAAAAGGCTTATAAACTGTCCTGTACTTTCCAGTTCACTTGACCCTTTATCTTTGCGGCGCGATGTTGGAGCTTTATCTCTTTTCCTAAGGTACCCCAGTAGCAGGTGTTCGAGGGAACTTACCACTCGCGTACCACCACCTTTACGACTCCCTCGTAGAACATGTTGTGCTGTGTCTGCGCACGAGTTTGTGTTGATCTTGGTAATCCAAGGCTAGTTCGCTGCGGTGCTCCTTCTTTCCTGCCACCTTGTTCTGTGAAATTCTCTTCCATTTTTTTTTTTCTGTGTTTCCTGCTGAATTTAATTCTCCTCACTTTAAAGCCTGTGTCTGTGCTCATCTGCGTAATTTGCGCTAGCGGATGAAACTTTGGTGTGCAATACCCCCTCCCTAAATAGGGCTCTGCCCGTGAGTGGTGGTGACAACTGTAAAAAAAAAAAAAATAACCTCATCCATATACAGATTGGATCGCCAAGGAGACATAGCACATCCCTGTCTCACTCCGCTATTAATATTAAACCAATCACTTTCAAACTATTTATTCTTAACAACACGCTTTCAAACTTCTTCATCGCTTCCTTTTGATTTCATTCAGAGCTTTCACAACACCATATCGACTAACACCCGCAATAGAGCTTCCCTATTAATCCTATTATACGCCTGTTGCAAAATCAATAAATCCTAAATACAATTTATTATTCTTCTCCCTCATTATCCCAATCATTTGTTTCAATGTACGGATTTGATCCACACATCCTCTACCACTTCTAAACGCACCTTGTTCTTCCCCAAATCAGTTCTTCAGTCAATCGACGCATCTCTTCAAAAACCAAAAATACAGCATATATCTTCCCTACAACACTCAATAAACTAATTACCCTATAATACTTAACGTTACTTATACCCCTTACCCTTATATAGGGTACTAATATTGCTCTCCCTCCAATCGCTCGGGAAACTAAACTCTCCATCAAACGCTTGTTATAACTTCCAAATCCAATAATCAATCATCTTGCCTATTATATATCTAATATATATATATATATATATAATATATATATAATATATATATATATATATATATATATAATATATATATATATATAATATATATATATATATATATATATATATATATATAGTTTTTGGGCGGTGAATCTGAAGAGAGTTTGAGAGGATTGGTAGAGAGATTTGGCAGGGTGTGTAAAAAGGATGTTGTTTGAAAAGTAACGTAGATAAAAGTAACGGTAATGGTTGCGAGTTTGGCAGTCCTCGGTGTGAGGTTATGGCTAGATGGTGAGCAGCTGGAACAAGTGACCGTCTTTTTTAAATATTTAGGATATATATGTATGACGAAAAGGGAACCGGATATGCCGAGTGTAGTAGGAGAAGTTGTGAATTGCAGGAAGGTGGCTGGTGCAATTAAATCCTTAAGTCTGATGTGAGGGTTTGTTAGTGAGACTATGGTCTAGAATAAGAGGTAGAGATCTGAAGTACAATGTGTTCAGATGGACAATCTTAGGGGGCGTGTTAGGTGTGAGAAGAATTGATAAAATGAGGAATGACGTATTACAGAGTTTGTATGGTGTAAAAAGGAGTAAATGAGAGATTAAATGAAAGTACTTTGAGATGGTTTGTCATTTGCAAAGGATGGATGATAGTCGGTTTGGTTAAGCGGATGTATACGTGCGTGAGTGTGTTGGGAATTGACTTGCTCTGGGAGACCGAAGAAAAATTGGATTGAGTCAGCAAAAGAATGTCTTTAGGAGTGAAATGTGAGTTTGGCAGGGGCGAGAAGAAATGTGCATAATAGGATTGAATGGCAGGGTTTTGTGAGGGGTATAGTTGTGGTCCACCTGGGCAAGGAATGAACCCAACATTGCGAGATGCCGATATGAAGGGTCCATCGACAGGTCCGTGAAGCTCTAAGGGTGGATTTTCCTGACTGCGGCGAGTTCTCATTATAGGTATAAGGGGAGGTAAGGCTGGGCTTTCTTTTCGACTTGGTCATATTCTTCTACTTACTTTTCTGTTCCGGGCATTTTACGCACCTTACCCCCAGTCTTGGGGATAAAAAGGTAGATGTATATATATATAATATTTATATATATATATTAATATATAATATTATATATATATATATATATATATTATATATTATATATATATATAGTATTATAATATTATATATATATATAATATATATGATATATATAATATATATATATATAATTGACATACTTGATATTCATAAATGTATGAATTTATTTAGAAATATATAATAGAAAATAGTAATAATCAATATGTAGGGAAAATAGATAAAAAAGAAAATAAAAATATTGGCAACGTTAAAAATGCCAAAAGTACTTGCAAGTACCAAGCACAAGTACCAAGTACAAAAGGCTCAAGTACAAGTACACTGGTTTTATAACTGGCAGAGTACAAGTTACTTCCAAAAAATTACTTAAGTCCCATAAGTACTAAGTAACAAGTAACTTGTACTTTGTAACCCAAGCCTGAATATATTATATATAATATTTATAATATATATTAATATAATATATATATATATATATTATATATATATATATATATATAAATATATATATATATATAATATATATATATATATATATATTATAATATATAATATATATATATATTTATATATATAATATATATATATATATATATATAGTATTAATTTTTGCTGTTAGTTGTTGAAGTTTCGTGTGCAAGGCCAACCAAAGTACCCAAAGTACGCCATGAAAAGTTTAAAATCAACTCTTTGGTGAGTCCTGGACAAAATTTTATTAATGTTAATGTCAAAAAAAAAACAAAAGGTGAGTCCACAAAATTCTACTTAAAAAATGTCAAATAGTATATATACTATATAATAATAATATCTTATATATATAATATATAATATATACTATATATATATATATATTCGTATTTTAGGTAAAAACTATCCATAGTATGGAAATTACTTATTTGCACAACTTACTTGAAAGGGTACCTTATATGAAAATATGCAAGGTGGTCGAATTCATCATCCAATAGTAATTGATTATTATAAATTATTAGGTCTTCTGGTAATTCGCTGACAGCTTCACTTGTTGACTCTACTTTAGGTGTTGTACTTGTAGTTATTGCATTTTTACAAACCAGTTTAAAGATTAGTAATTCATTATAACTTACCAGAACCGAAAAAGCACATATGCTGAAAATCTTTATAATATATATATATATTATATATAATATATATATATATATATATATATATATATATAAATATAATTAAATATATAATTAAAAAAATAATATATATTATATAATATATATATATATATATTATATATATATATATATATATCCAGAGATAACTCATGCAAATAGATTAATAATTATTGGAGTAATAAAAGGTGTAATCAATTTTGATTGTTTATTATGCAAGTAACTTGGATGGAATATTTTAGTGTATGCTAATGGGGAATGTAGCAATTGATCAATGTAATATATCAGTAAGAGTTATTAATATATGGAATTCACAATTACAAAAAATTATTACAATTGGCACTCTCTAGTGCCTACCTCTCTTCACCGAGGTTCTCAACATCTTCCTCTCAATGCCGGCCCCGCAAATCAAGCATCTAGCATCTCTACATATTTAAATTCACCTGTTCTCATTGGTTAGCATAAAATGCTATTATAGTTCAAGACTCGACCACCAGAGGCACTCTTACAGAGCTTTATATGTCTGTACATGAGGGTGAGCATGTACCCCCTCTTGCATATATGTTCACCTTTATTTTATACATATACAGAAATGAGAACAAAAAATAGCGCATATATATATATATATATATATATATATATATATATATATATATATATATATATATATATATATATATATATATATATATATATATATATATATATATATATATATATATATATAGGGTGTCTCAAAATAATGTACTAACACTTTGAAAGACTATACAAACTTTATTTATGAACATAGTGACAAGTTTAAAGGTCTTGAACATGCATGTATTAATGAATCATGTTCGCAAATGTTCAAAATGATGACCGCCATTGTTCAGGCACAGCTGATAACGCGAATCAATGGAGTCGCAAACGACACGAAACATTTCATTTGGAATGTCGCGACATTGTCTTTCGATTTCCAATTTCAATGCATTTATCGTTCTTGGTTTTGAGCGATAAATTCTGTCCGAGGTTTTCCCCATAAAAAGAAGTCCATTTGCGTGAGATATGGGACGCGCAGGGGTATTCAATACTACCCCTTCCTTGAGGACATGTCCCCATAAAAATACTACCCTTTTGTCCAATCCATGTGTTTTGAAATGATGCATCGATGTGAGCTATTACATCGCGATGGTCGTTATCACCAAACATCTCGTTAATGTGTGGACCGACCGACTCCTGAAGCAAGGTTAGGTACCTGTCCCCATCGACCGCTCCGTTAAAAAAAACGGTCCTATGATGCCCAATGCTTAAATCCCACGCCACACAGTTACCCCTGGTAGGTTTAAATGGTGTTCAGCTTTAACATGGGGATTTACAGGACCCCAGTAGGTACAATTAGGGCGATTAATAGAGCCATTTCATTTAAAGGTGGCCTCATCGCTCCAGACAATTTTGTATGGAAGCCCTGCATCTTCTGCACATTTAGCCAGGTGCCATTCACAAAATTGAAGTCTCCGGTCTGGATCGTCTTCATTGAGAGCATGGAGTAGTCTTGGTACGTATCATTTCCAGCGTAGACGCTTCAAGACGCGATGGACGCTCTCTTTTGAGATGTGGGTCTCCCAAGCCGTTTGTCCTAGAGATTTCTGTGGGGATCGGATGAGGGTGTCTTGTACCTGCTCTTCCTTTACAGGGTTGGTGGATGTCCGTGGTCGTCCAGAACGTTTCTTGTTGACGTTGTGAACGGTTCCATCTGCTTCAAATTTCTCTCTGATGCGGGCAATGGTCCGGTGAGTTGGTGGCGGTTTATCGAACTCCCTCTGAACCATCTTTTGACTTACGTTGGCGTTTCCGGTGGTCCAATAGCATTTAAGGACAAACCTTCTCTCTTCAAAGCTAATTTGATCTCCTGCCATTCTGTTATAGTAGTTACAAATGAAAAATCAAAAAACAGTCAATGTGTTAGTACATTTTTTTGAGACACCCTGTATATATAAGGAAGGGAGGTAGATCTCCCGAATCGACGAGATTACCTCCATATGGCATATATGGAGCGTTAGCATAGCACTCCAGTGCTCAATGGTTCGCCTCTACTGCTCTCATATCTTCCTTCCTCTCACACTGGAGAAGTCTCTCCTTTATCACACACCATATAATACTATTACATACAACATTTTCCCCCTAAAAAAATGGATAATACACACGATTAGCCTCTTGAAGCGAAGAGAGGCGGCTTTCAAATATAGTCCTTCATCCTCCCCTCCCTCCATCACCCCTTAGCGATTGACGGCCTCTGGTGGTGGGGTTGGTGCCGTCACGAAATTGCTGACCTGTTTTGATGCACGGTCTTCATTCTTCCTATATTTCTGAAACCTTCGCAGTTTTAAATCTAATTTCTACACTGTTGAGCATCAACTCTCCTCCAAATCTCATCTTTTTATCTTAACCGAAACTCAGCTATTTAAATGTTTGTACAGCAAACCTTTCTCTCATGACTCTTTCTCTATCCTCAATTCTCAGCCAAAGTATATATATATATATATATATATATATATATATATATATATATATATTATATATATATTATATATGTATATATGTATATATATATATTAAGATATATATATATATATTATATATATATAATATTATAATATATATTTATATATATATAATATATATATATATATTTATTATATATATATAATATATATATATATATAAATATATATATATATAATATATATAATATATATATATTATTATATATATATATTATATAAATATATATATATATATATATATGGGTGTGGGTGTGTGCGCGCGCGCAAAATGGTGTTTGTTCTAGAGTCTCTGATTTAGAGTCTTCATTATTTTCCATCTTATGACTCGAGCTATCCTGTCAATCTCATACTAAATTCATCTGTTCTGTATCTCAGCCTAACAACTCAGCTGACTATCCTAAATTCTTCGACAACTTAGATTATAATGATCTCCCAACCCCCGCCTCCTTTTATATAAAAATAAATAGCTATGCCGATGATCCAACCAGTAGTATAGGGTGGTAAACTACCGCTAAAAGTGTTGCAAGGCAATGTTGCATGCAATGTTGCAGATGTTGCAAGCAACATTTTGCAACATTTGGTTTTACAAGGTTGACGTGTCAAGGTCAGGGTTTTTAAGGTCGGTGAGACCGAATTTAAGGTCTGGAAGACCGTTTTCGGAGATTTAGCTCTCGTAAAAGGGGGCGGTTCCTGGAAGGTTTTAAATGGTCGGTAGATCATTTTTGATGGCTTCAATCGATTTATCGATGTTTTTTATCCCTATATCGATTTTTAAATCGTCTTTCTATGTGATCTGGTTGACATTTTACATTGAAAAATATAATCGAAAGAAAATCATTAATATAATTAACATTCGATTAATCGCTGTAGTTATGCGACAGTTTGACAGATGCCGGCCTTTTCGATAGGAAGGAATAGAGCTATCGGTCTGAAACTTGGAATATAATCTATTGAGGTATTAAGCTCTATACACGCGAAATTTCAAGTCGCTAGGATGTATATAGGGGGGTACCTCCCTCCGAGAGCGAAGGTGAAATTTGTCTCTTACGCCCTTTTGCAGCGTCCAATTCCCAGTAAAGATTAGGCTTAACGATACCCAATAGAACAGGTGGATCACCTCCGAGTTTTCGTGACCGTAGGTCACCCCTAAGTGGGTGCTGCCCCCTTAGCGCCAAGGTCAAATTCGTCCTGAAAACCATGTTAGGCTTAACGTATTGGGCTAAAATTTGGATGTGAGCTATATGATGACGTAATCTCGTCGAAGACGAGATTACGTACCCCTGCGTCCCCCGTAAGGGGGACGCAGCCCCCCCATAAAATTAAAATAATCATAGAGGACTGAAACTTGGAGGCTGGGTAGAGGAGTCGGAGACGGAGTTGGAGTTGGATTATGCGTCGGAGTCCAGGGACCCAACGGAGGGGGGTCCCCATTTGAAAAAAGAAGAAGAAATGCATTGAATGCAAAACAGAGGAAGAAGAGAAGAAGAAAGGAAGGAGGAGGAAAGGAGGAAGGAAGAAGAATGAGACAGGAGGAGTCTGAGAAGGATTCAGAGTCAGAGGAGTCGGAGTCAGTACCAGCTCCGGTGATGGAGCCGGTGCGGTGCTGAGTTAATAAACATTCGTATAACAACAATGTTGGTATTCTTATATATGTTATCGAGTCTGTAGATTTCGAAAATCATGATTTCAGAACCATCAAGAAAAAATAAAAATTAAAAATAAATAAATAAATAAATAATTAAATAAATAAATAAATAAAATTTCTTATTCTTTTTATGTTTATAACTTACAAATTTACGTTTTTACATACCTTAAAGCAGTAAATCAGTAAATCAGTAAATCAAACAGCCATCCTCACCCCTTCCGCGATCTATTGATCTATTGATTCAAGTCATATTTTTTACTAAAATTGTCACGTTTTACATACCCTAAAGCAGTAAATCAGTAAATCAAACTGCCCTCCACAGCCCTTCCATGATCTATTGATCTATTGAATCAGGTCATATTGCCATTCACTACTATTATGCACCTTTATTCTAGCCTCTGCCAAACTTACATTTCTCTCCTCCAGATATTCCCATTGGTTAATTATCATACTGATCAATGAATATACTCTAACGTAATAAAGTTTCCATATCAATAAAGCTAACATAGCGTAACATGAACTAAGAAAATAAAGTACAAAGACAAACCTAACACAACTTACACACGAATAAACTGTTAACATTAAAAAAGTTCCACACTTAACACCAGTAAAGTAACTAACATTGTATGCAAAACGTAACCTATTCCTACTTTTTCAAGCATATCTCTAACATATTAACGTTAATCTTACACTGACACAGTAACATTTAGCAAAAAATGTATCATAACCCTGTCCGATTATCTTGCAGACCAACGAATATATGCTAGCGCAACAAAGTTTTCTACATTATCATAATAATATTTAACAAATATTTATCATAACCTTACCTAAATATCATAATCCCCAAAAATAATTGCAAACATAAAGTTTTATCCAAACATAACATAAGAAAAACAAAGTTTTTTCCAAACATAACATAAAAAAAAGTTCTTTGAATAAAATTTCATAGTAAAATGTAACAGTTTTTATCGAATTTAAAGCAGGTTAAACAGTAAATCAGAAATCAAACACCCGTTCCCCACCCGCCCCTCCCTATCCACCCGCTCCATGACCTTTTGATCTATTGATCAGGTGATATCGAGTATATGCTAACGTAGCATTGTTTTAACATTAATAAAGCTAACATAGCATTACCAGAACTAAGAATATAATGAGCAATGACAAAACCTAACACACCTTACGCACGAATAAACTACTAACATTAACAAAGTTCCATACTTAACAACAGTAAAGTACCTAGCACAGCGTACAAAGCGTAACCTAATCACACTTTTTTTTCAAGCATATCTCTAACATATCAATGTTAATTTTACATTAACACTATTGATTTACGTCGCATTTCGAGTATTATTTCGAATAAAATAGCACAAAAATGAAGTTCTTTATATACTAACAGCGAATATATGCTAACATAACAATGTTTTCACATTAATAAAGCTATGAACTAAGAAAATAATGTACAACGACAAAACCTAACACAACTTACGCTCTAATAAACTGTTAACATTAACAAAGTTCCACACTTAATACCAGTAAAGTAACTAACATTGCATACAAAACGTAACCTATTCATACTTTTTCCAAGCATATCTCTAACATATTAAAGTTAATTTAACATTGATACAGTAATATTTAACAAAAATTTATCATAACCTCGTCTAATTAATCATACAGAACATGGTAATACTGTAAACATAAACAAAGTTTATCCAAACATAACATAAAAATAAGTTCTTTGAATTAAAATATCATAGTAAATTGTAAAAGTTTACTGATTTTAAAGCAGTAAATCAGTAAATCAGAAAATCAAACCATCAACCCCTCTTCACCCTCCCACCATGACCTTTGATCTCTGATCTATTGATTCATCATATTTTTGTTTCATTTCGGCTAAACATAACAAAAAAAAGTTCTTTATTTACTAACAACGAATATATGCTAAAGTAACATTGTTTTCACATTAATAATGCTTAACTAGGCATTACCCAGAAACTAAGAAATATAATTGAGCAATGACAAACTAAACACACCTTGCGCACGAATAAACCTAACATTAGCAAAGGTCCATACTTTAACAACAGTAAAGTTACCTAGCACAGATGTACAAAACGTAAACCTATTACAATTTTTCAAAGCATTCTCGAATATCAATGTTTAATTTTACATGAAACACTATTGATTTTACGTTCGCATGTTCGAGTACTATTTCGGATAACATAGCACAAAAAATTAGTTCTTTATATACAACCAGCGAATATATTGCCAAACATAACATGTTTTCACATTAATAAAGCCTACATAGCATCATCTGAACTAAGAAAATAATGTTCAACGACAAACCTAAACACAAACTTACACGAATAAATTGGTAACATTAACAAAGTTCCACACTTAATACCAGTAAAGGAACTAACATGCATACAAAACGTAACCTATTTTATACTTTCTCCAAACATATCTCTAACATATTAAAGGTTATCTTTAAACATTGACACATGTAATTTTAACAAATTTATTTCATAACCTTGTCTAATTTATTATATAATTATCATACAGACCTTCGAATAACTGTAAACATAACAAAGTTTTATCCAACATAACATAAAAATAAGTTCTTTGAATAAAATATCATAGGAAATTGTAAATAGTTTACTGATTTTAAAGCATAAATCAGTAAATCAGTAAATCAAACCATCAACCCCTCCCCACCCTCCCACCATGGACCTTTTTGATCTATTGATTATTGATTCAGTCATATTTCGGAGTATCATCGTGCTAAACATTAACACAAAAATAAGTTCTTTATATACTTAACAACGAATATATATGCTAACGTAAAAACGTTTTTACATTAATAAAGCTAACATGCATAACATGAACTAAGAATATAATGTACAAACGACAACCTAACACACCATACGTACAAAATAAACTACTAACATTAACAAACTTCCGCACTTAACAACAGTAAAGTACCTAACACTTCGTACAAAACGTAACCTATTCACACTTTTTCAAGCATATCTCTAACATATCAATGTTAATTTACATTAACATCGTAATATTTTAACAAAAAATTTAACATATCCCTGTCTAATCATCATACTTACAACGAATATAATGCTAACGTACCAATTTTTTTAAATCAACTTCGTAATATTTAACAAAAATTCATCCTAACCTCGTCTAAATATCATAACCCCAACGAATAATTGCAAACATAACAAAGTGTTAACCAAAACATAACATAAAAAAACAAAAATTTTATCCAAACAACATAAAAAATAAGTTCTTTGAATAAAATATCACAGTAAAGCGTAATAGTTTACTGATTTTAAAACAGTAAATCAATAAATCAGCAAATCAAACCACCCGACCCTGCAGTCCCCTACCCGCCCATCCGCCTATGACCTATTGAACTATTGATTCAAGTCATATTTCAAGTATCATTTTGGATAAACATAACATAAAAATAAGTTCTTTATATACTGACCTACGAATATATGCTTACGCAACAAAGTTTTAGCATCAATAAAGCTAACATATCACAACCTGAACTAAGAATATAATGTACAAATGCAAACCTAACATACCTCGCGTATGAATAATCCGCTAACATCGTGAAAATTCCCTACTTATCAAAGGTAAAGTAGCTAACAGGTCATACAATACTCGATATGTTCCCACTTTTCCCTCATATCAGCACCAGGTAAAGCCGTATTATCTAACAAAATCCCTTAACAAAGTGACCAATCTATCAAAGATACCATCATCTTGAACTATGAATTGACACTATCTTCATCAAAGTGTCACTCGTCTCGAGTAGAACATCATTTGAACTATGAATAAACGTAGACATTAGCAAAATTCTTGGGCAAACCTATTACTCAACAAAAAAACTTAACCTAGACTCACGTTTCTAACACACCATCGTCAGTTAGCGCCAAGGTCAAATACGTCCTGAAAACCATGTTAGGCTTAACGTATCGGGCTAAAATTTGGATGTGAGCTATATGATGAGGTAATCTTGTCGGAGACGAGATTACGTACCCCTGCGTCCCCCTCGTAAGGGGGGACGCAGCCCCTCTAAAAATTAAAATGATCGTAGAAGCCTGAAACTTGGAGAAAAGATTTGGAGTCGGAGACGGAGTTGGAGTCGGATTTGGATACAGAGTCCAGGGACCCCCCGGAAGGGGGTTCCCACTTGAAAAAAGAAGAAATGCATGGAATGCAAAACAGAGGAAGAAGAGAAGAAGAAAGGAAGAAGGAGGAAAGGAGGAAGGAAGAAGAGTGAAGCAGGAGGAGTCTGAGAAGGATTCAGAGTCAGAGGAGTTGGAGTCAGTACCGGCTCCGGTGCTGGAGCCGGTGCGGTGCTGAGTTAATAAACATTCGTATAACAACAATGTTGGTATTCTTATATATGTTATCGAGTCTGTAGATTTCGAAAATGATGGTTTCAGAACAATCAAGAAAAAAATAAAATAGAAAATAAATAAATAAATAAATAATTAAATAAATAAATAAATAAAATTTCTTATTCTTTCTATGTTTATAACTTACAAATTTACGTTTTTACATACCTTAAAGCAGTAAATCAGTAAATCAAACAGCCATCCTCACCCCTTCCGCCATCTATTGATCTATTTGATCTATTGATCTATTGATCTATTGATCTATTTGATCTATTGATTCAAGTCCATTTCGTGTATCATTTGTCACGTTTTACATAAACTAAAGCAGTAAATCAGTAAATCAGTAAATCAAACTGCCCTCCTCAGCCCTTCCATGATTTATTGATCTATTGATTCAGGTCATATTGCCATTCACTCCTATTATGCACCTTTATTCTAGCCTCTGCCAAACTTACATTTCTCTCCTCCAGATATTCACATTGGCTAATTATCATACTGATCAATGAATATACTCTAACGTAATAAAGTTTCCATATCAATAAAGCTAACATAGCGTAACATGAACTAAGAAAATAAGGTACAAAGACAAACCTAAACAACTTACACACGAATAAACTGTTAACATTAACAAAGTTCCACACTTAACACCAGTAAAGTAACTAACATTGCATGCAAAACGTAACCTATTCTTACTTTTCAAGCATATCTCTAACATATTTACGTTAATCTTACACTGACACAGTAACATTTAGCAAAAAATGTATCATAACCTTATCCGATTATCATACAGACCAACGAAGATATGCTAGCGTAACAAAGTTTTCTACATTATCATAGTAATATTTAACAAAAATTTATCATAACCTTACCTAAATATCATAATCCCCAACAAATAATTGTAAACATAACAAAGTTTTATAAAAACATATAAAAATAACAAAGTTTTATCCAAACATAACATAAAAATAAGTTCTTTGAATAAAATATCATAGTAAAATGTAATAGTTTATCGAATTTAAAGCAGTAAATCAGTAAATCAAACATCCCGTCCCCACCCCGCCCCCTCCCTATCCACCCGTCCATGACCTTTTGATCTATTGATCTATTGATTCAGGTCGCATATCGAGTATCATGCTAACGTAGCATTGTTTTCACATTAATAAAGCTAACATAGCATTACCAGAACTAAGAATATAATGAGCAATGACAAAACCTAACACACCCTACGCACGAATAAACTGCTAACATTAACAAAGATCCATACTTAACAACAGTAAAGTACCTAGCACAGCGTACAAAACGTAACCTATTCACACTTTTTTTTCAAGCATATCTCTAACATATCAATGTTAATTTTACATTAACACTATTGATTTACGTCGCATTTCGAGTATTATTTCGGATAAACATAGCACAAAAATGAGTTCTTTATATACTAACCAGCGAATATATGCTAACATAACAATGTACTCACATTGGATAAAGCTACATAGCATCATATGAACTAAGAAAATAATGTACAACGACAAAACCTAACACAACTTACACTCTAATAAACTGTTAACATTAACAAAGTTCCACACTTAATACCAGTAAAGTAACTAACATTGCATACAAAACGTAACCTATTCATACTTTTTCCAAACATACCTCTAACATATTAAAGTTAATTTAACATTGACACAGTAATATTTAGCAAAAATTTATCATAACCTTACCTAACTATCATAATTCCCAACGAATAATTGCTAACATAACAAAGTTTTATCGAAACATAACATAAAAATAAGTTCTTTGAATAAAATATCATAGTAAATTGTTATAGTCAGAGTTTACTTTTTAAAGCAGTAAATCAGTAAATCAAACCATCAACCCCTCTCCACCCTCTCACCATGACCTTTTGATCTATTGGTCACCCACTTAGGGGTGACCTATGGTCACC
>JABUQX010043648.1:32500-41242 GCA_015478945.1 Trachelipus rathkii | reverse complement strand
AATGACAGATCTGACAACATTCTTTAAAAACAAGAATAAACTAACATTAACAAAGGTCCAACTTATAAACAGTAAAAGTAACTAACAAGACATTACAAAAAAACAAGTCCATTCCCTTATCAAACAAGTATCTTCCAACATGGACAATGTTATTTTACACTTAACATTAGTAATATACCAAAAATTTATCATAAACCTGTCTAATCATCATAATACCTAACGTGTAAAGACAAACAAAGTAAAGTTTTACCCTTCAGTAAGCTAAACTATGGAACATAACATATTAACACACAACAACCAGACGAATAAACAGCTGTCATTAACAACTTATTCAATAAAGCGAACATACGAGGGAAGTAAAACAAGTATCCAAACATAACTGTAAACATAAAGTTTTATCCAAACAATAACATAAAATAAGTTCTTGCAATAAAATATCACAGTAAATTGTATTAGTTTACAGATTTTAAAGCAGTAAATCAGTTAAACAAATAAAATCAAACCATCAAACCCTCCCCACCCTCACCAGGACCTTTTAATAATTTGATCTATTGATTCTGTCATATTCGGAGTATCATTTTCGACTAAACGATAACACAAAATCAAGTTTTTTATATACTAACTGTCGATATATGCTACCGTAACAACGTTTTACATTAATAAACTAAATAAACATAAACCTGGAATTAAGTAATATAATGTACAAACGATAAACCTAACACAACCAACGTAGAATTAAATACCAACATTACAAAGTTCCATACTTAACAACAGTAAAGTACCAGAGCATAGCGTACAAAAACGAAACCATTCACACCTTTTTCAAGACATAACTCTAGCAATCATGGTTTAATTTTCCATAACACTATTGATTTACGTCGCATTACGAGTATCATTTCGGGGAAAAACATAGCACAAAAATGAGTTCTTTATTTACTAACCACAACGAATAAATGCTAACATAACAATGTTTTCAACATTAATAAAGCTAACAAGCATCATATGAACTAAGAAAATAATGTGCAACTACAAACTTAACACAACTTACGCACTAATAACAGTTAACATTAACAAAGTTCCACACTTAAGACCAGTAAAGTAACTAGCAATGCATACAAAACCGTAACCTATTCATACTTTTCCAAGCATATCTGTAACATATTAACGTTAATTTTACATTGACACAGTGATATTTAACAAAAATTTATCATAACCATGTCTAATTATCATACAGAACAACGAATAACTGTAAACATACAAAGTTTTATCCAAACATAACATAAAAATAAGTTCTTTGAATAAAAATCTCTGTAAATTGTAATAGTTTACAGATTTTAAAGCAATAAATCAGTAAATCAGTAAAATCAAACCATCAACCCTCCCCCCCCTCCCATATTGATCTATAAATCTATTGATCTATTGATCATGTCATATTTCGAGTATCATTTCGACTAAACACATAACACAAAATAAGTTTTTTGTATACTAACTGTCGAATATATGCTAGCGTAAAAAAGTTTTTCATTTTAATAAAGCTAACATAAACATAACCATGAACTAAGAATATTAATGTAACCAACGATAAACCACACACCATACGTACGAATAAACTACTAACATTAACAAAGTTCCATACTTAACAACACTAAAGTACCTAGCATAGCGTACAAAACAGTAACCCATTACACTTTTTCAAGCATAACTCTAGCATTATATTATTTAATCTTAACATTACCACTATTGATTACGTCGCATTACGAGTAATCATTTCGTATAAACATAGCACAAAAATGATTCTTTATATACTAACAGCGATTTATACTAACATAACAATGTTATTCCACATTAATAAAGCTTAACATTTAGCATCATATGAACTAAGAAATAATGTACTAACTACAAAATTAACAACAACTTACGCACTAATGTAAACAGTTAACATTTAACAAGTTCCACACTTAAGACCAGTAAAAGTAACTAGCATGCATACAAAACGTAACTATTCCTACTTTTTCCAGCATATCTCTAACATATTAACGTTATTCTTACACAGAAATATTTAACAAAAAATTTATCATAACATTGTCTATTATCATACAGACCAACGAATAACTGTAAACAAACAAAGTTTACCAAAACATACATAAAATAAGTTCTTTGATATAAAATATCATTAGTAATGTAATAGTTTACTGATTTTAAAGCAGTAAATCAGTAATCAGTTCAAACAAACCGCAACCCTCCCACACCCCTCCCATTCATACTTTTAATCTATTGATCTATTTGATTCAAGTCATATGTCGAGTATCATTTCGCTAAACATAACACAAAAATAGTTTTTTATATACTAACCATCGAATATATGCTTAACCGTAAAAAAGTTTTTACATTAATAAAGCTTACATAACATAACCTGAACCAAGAATATAATGTACAACGACAAACTAACATTACCATACGTACGATAAACTACTAAAATTAAACAAACTTTCGCCACTTAACAAACAGTAAGTACCTTAACACTTCATACAAAAACGTACCTATCCCACTTTTTTCAAGCATCTCTAACATATCAATGTTAATTTTACATTAACATCGTAATTTTTAACAAAAATTTAGCATAACCCGGTCTAAGCAGCATACGACAACAAATATATTGCTAACGTACCGAAATTTTTACATCAACTTCGTAATATTAAACAAAAATTCATCATAACCTCGTCTAATATCCATAATCCCCAACGAATATTGCAAAGACAACAAAGTTTTAACTAACATAACATAAAAAAGTGTCACTCGTCTCGAGTATAACATCATTTTGAACTATAAATAAACGTAGACATTACAAATTCTCGAGCAACCTAACGTTAACTCAGCAAAAACTTAACCTATACCCACGATTCTAACACATCATCGTCAGTAACACAGTAATATCTTACCAAAACTCACCATTCTCTAACAAATCAGTGTTATTTTCACACTCACAGTTAATATTTACATAACGTACCAACTTACGGAGAAATAAACAGCTTTCAAGTAACCAAAGAGTATCTAAAACAACCACATCACCTCCGAGAGAAAACCCAAGGGGATGCGCCCCATGAAAGAGTGGATCCTGAGAGGGGGGATACACCCCGAAGGGGGTGTAAGTGGCATTACCCCTCTGAAGGAGGTAAGGCCTCATCCCTTCGGGCTGAGGCCCAAAACCCGCTATACACCCCCTTCGGGTGATCCCCCCATCAAGATTCACACCCTTTCAGGGGGCGCATCTCCCTGGGTTTTCTCTCGGGAGGTGATGTGTTGTTTTAGATACTCTTGGTTAATGAAAACTGTTTTTTCGTAAGTTAGGTACGTTATGATAAATATTACTATGACAATGTGTGTGAAATTAACATTGGATTGTTAGAGAAATGGTGAGTTTTGTAAGATAATTACTGTGTTAACTGACGATGATGTGTTTGAAACGTGAGCCTAAGTTAAGTTTTTGTTGAGTAATGTTAGGTTTGCTCGAGAATTTATGTAATGTCTACGTTTATTTTATAGATTCAAATGAATGTTATTACTCGAGGACGAGTGACCACTTTTATGTATGTTTTTGGTTAAACTTGTTGTCTTTGCAATTATTCGTTGGGATTATGATTTTTAGACGAGGTTATGATGAAATTTTTGTTAAATATACGAAGTTGATGTAAAAATTTCGGTACGTTAGCATTATATTTGCGTTTCCGATATTGCTGCTTTAGACCGGGTTATCTAAATTTTTTGTTAATAATATATGATGTAATGAAAATTTAACATTGATATGCTTAGAGGAATATGCCTTGAAAAAAGTGGGATAGGTTACGTTTTGTATGAAGTGTTAGTATTTACTGTTGTTTTAAGTGCGGAAGTTTGTTAATGTTGGTAGTTTATTCGTACGTATGGTTGGTTAGGTTTGTCGTTGCTACATTATATCTTAGTCGGTATGTTTATGTTAGGCTTTATTAATGTTAAGAACATTTTTTTATGCTAGCATATATTCGATGGTTAGTATTTAAAAAACTTATTTTTTGTGTTATGTTTAGTCGAAATGATACTCGAAATGTGACATGAAATAATAGATCAATAGATTAAAAGGTCATGATTGGGAGGGGTGGGGAGGTGTTGATGGTTTGTTTGACTGATTTACTGATTTACTGCTTTAAATCAGTAAACTATACATTTACTATGATATTTATTCAAAGAACTTATTTTTGTTATATGTTTGATTAAAACTTTGTTATGTTTACAGTTATTCGTTGGTCTGTATGATAATATTAGACAATGTTATGATAAATTTTTTTGTTAAATATTACTGTGTCAATTGTAAAAATAACGTTAATATGTTAGAGATATGCTTGGAAAAGTAGGAATAGGTTACGTTTTTGTATGCCTTGCTAGTTACTTTACTGGTCTTTAAGTGTGAACTTTGTTAATGTTAACTGTTTATTAGTGCGTAAGTTGTGTCTAAGTTTGTAGTTGTACATTATTTCTTAGTTCAATATGATGCTATGTTAGCTTTATTAATGTTGAAACTTTGTTACGTTAGTAGCATATATTCACTGGTTAGTATATAAAGAACTCACTTTTGTGCTATGTTTATCCGAAATGATACTCGTAATGCGACTAAATCAATAGTGGTTAATGTAAGATTAACAATGATATGCTAGAGTTATGCTTGAAAGAGTGTTGAATGGGTACGTTTGTACGCCTATGCTCGGTACTTTTAGTGTTGTTAGTTGGAACTTTGTAGTTAGTTAGTTTATTTCGTACGTATTGTGTGTTAGGTTTGTCATTGTACATTATTATTCTTAGTTCAGGTTATGTTATGTTAGCGTTATTAATGTGTAAAAATTTTTGTTACGTTAGCATATATTCGGTGAGTTAGTATACAAAAAAACTTATTTTTGTGTTAGTTTAGTCAAAATGATACTCGAAATATGACATTGAATCAATAGATCAATAGATAAAAAGGTCATGTTGGGAGGGGTGGGGAGGGGTTTGATGGTTTTGATTTTACTGATTTCCTGATATTACATGCTTTAAAATCTGGTAAAACTATGACAATTACAGTTGATATTTTATTCAAAGAACTTATATTTATGTTATGTTTGGATAAAACTTTGTTATTTTTACAGTTATTCGTTGGTCTGTATGATATTAGACATGGTTATGATGAAATGATTTGTTAAATCATTGTGTCAATGTAAATAACATTAATATTGTTTACAGATATCTGGAAAAGTAGGAATGGATTACGTTTTGTATGCATTGGCTAGTTAACTTTACTGGTCTTAAGTGTGGAACTTTGTATAATGTTAACTGTTTAGATAGTGCAGTAAGTTGTGTAAGTTTTGAGTTGTACATTATTTCTTAGTTTCATATTGATTTGCTATTGTTAGCTTTATTATGTGAAAACATTGTTATGTTAGCATTATATTCGCTGTCAGTACATAAAGAACTCATTTTGTGCTTATGTTTATCCGAAATAGAACTCGTAATGCGACGTTAAATCAATAGTGTTTAATGTAAAATTAACAATTGATATTGCCTAGAAGTTTATGCTTTGAAAAAGACTGGTTGAATGGGTTACGTTTTGCTACGCTATGCCGGTACTTTTACTGTTGTTAAGTATTGGAACTTTTGTTAATCGTTGGTAGTTTATTCGTACGTATGGTGTGTTAGGTTTATCGTTGTACATTATATTCTTAATTCAGGTTATGTTATGTTAGCTTTATTAATGTAAAAAACTTTGTTACGTTAGCATATATTCGACAGTTAGTATATAAAAAACTTATTTTTGTGTTATGTTTAATCGAAATGATACTCGAAATATGACATGAATCAATAGATCATTAGATTAAAAGGTCCTGGTGGGAGGGGTGGGGAGAGGTTGATGGTTTGATTTTACTGATTTACTGATTTACTGCTTTAAAATCTGTAAACTATTACAATTAACTGTGATATTTTATTCAAAGAACTTGTTTTTATGTTATGTTTGGATAAAACTTTATGTTTACAGTTATGTTTGCAACTATTTGGGTTTTACTTCCCTCGTATGTTCGCTTTATTGAATAAGTTGTTAATGACAGCTGTTTATTCGTCTGGTTGTTGTGTGTTAGGTATGTTATGTTCATAGTTTAGCTTTACTGAGGGTAAAACTTTACTTTGTTTGTCTTTACACGTTAGGTATTATGATGGTTAGGTCAGGTTATGATAAATTTTTGGTAAATATTACTATGTTAATGTAAAATTAACATTGTCATGTTGGAGATATGTTTGATAAAGTGTGAATGGACTATGTTTTTTTGTATGTCTTGTTAGTTACTTTTACTGTTGTTAAGTATGGATCTTTGTTAATGTTAACCGTTTATTCTTGTTTAAGGTGTGTCAGATTTGTCGTTGTGCATTATATTCATAGTTCAGATGATGCTAAGTAAGCTTTATTAATGTGGAAACTTTGTAACTTCAGCATATATTGATTGATCTTTGTATAAAGAATTTGAATTTATGTTATGTTTATCCATAGTGATACTCGAAATGTGACTTGAATCAATAGATCAATAGATCAATAGATCAATAGATCAAGGATGAACAGGAGGGTGGCGGGATGGTGGTTTGATTTACTGATTTACTGATTTAGGGTATGTAAAACGTTACAATTTTAGTAAAAATTTGACTTAAATCAATAGATCAATAGATCAATAGATCAATAGATCAATAGATCAATAGATCACGACTGGACTGGAGTAGTGCTGGTGTGTTGATTACTGATACTGCTTTGGGTATGTAAAACATGACATTTTTAGTAAATATGACTTAATCAATAGATCAATAGATCAATAGAAGTCAAATAGAATCAATAGATTCAATAGATCATGATTTGGACAGGAGGAAGGTAGCTTGTGGCTTGATTTACTGATTTACTGATTTAGGGTATGTAAAAACATGACAATTTTTACGTAAAAATTTACCGTTTTAATCAATAGATCAAAAATTCAATAGATTCAAAAGATACATGATCAATTGATTCATGATGTTGGACAGAGAGGGATTAGGTTTTGGGATGCTTTGATTACTGATTTACTGAATAGGTATGTAAACATGACAATTTTTAGTAAAAAATTTGACCTTAATTCAATAGATCAATAGATCAATAGATCAATAGATCAATAGATCAATAGATCAATAGATCAATAGATCAATAGCGAGGTAGTGGATGGTGTGGTATGATTTACTGATTTACTGATTTGAGGGTATGTAAAACACGACAATTTTAGTAAAATTTGACCTTAATCAATAGAACAATAGATCATAGATGGATAGGTCAATAGATCAATAGATCCACAACTGGTTTCAGGAGGGTGGCTGGGATGATTGGTTTGATTTACTGATTTACTGATTTAGGGTATGTAAAAACGTAAATTTGTAAGTTATAAACATAAAAAGAATAAGAAATTTTATTTATTTATTTATTTTTATTTATTTTATTTATTTTTCTTGATGGTTCTGAAACCATTATTTTCGAAATCTACAGACCCAATAACATATATAAAGACACCAATATTGTATCATTACACAAATATTTAATAACTCGGCACCGCACCGGAGCCAGCACCGGTGCGGCTGTCAACTCCTACTCCTCTGAGTCAGACTCCTTTTTCATTCTTTCCTTCTTTATTCATCTTTCATCCTTCTTCATTCCTCCTTCGACCTCTGTTTTTGCACTCTGTGCTTTTTTTCAGTCGGGACCCCCTTTGAGGGGGGTCCTAGACACCCTATACGGACTTATAACCATCATATTCGAGATCTACGGGTTCGATAACCCTTATAAGGACACCAACATTGTTGTTATACGACTGTTTATTAACTCGGCACCGCAGTGGCTCCAGCACCGGTGCCGGAGCCAACTCCACAGATTCACATATCAAGTATTTCTAGAAATTCAACTCTGAATCCTCTCACCAAATTTCAGCCAATTATGTAACACTTTGATTTTTTTTTAAGGGGGGGGCTCCCCTTCGGGTGACCACGGGACGTAACCCTCGTCTACGACGAGGTTACCTCACCATCTAACCCCCCTCCAAATTTTAACCCGATACGATAACCCTAACCCATGTAAATATATATCGGAGCCATAGACTGAGCTGGAGCCGGAGCCTAAAAATCATTTCATAATAATAATAATAATAATAATAATAATAATAATAATAATAATAATAATAATAATAATAATAATAATAATAATAATAATAATAATAATAATAAAAAAAAAAACTTCAGAGGATGAGACGGAATTGGTGGACGGTGCGGTGCGGTGCGGCGCGGTGCGGTGCGGCGCGAAGCGGGGCAGGAGTCGGAGTCGGAGTCGGCTCAAAAATTGAATCCTTCTACGAAGGATTCAATTTTTTCGAATAATAATAATAATTAATAATAATAATGTGTATGTGTAGCGCATGCGCGCGCGCGTAATAAAAAAATAATTACGAAATAACATGAAAAATACATACCTTGTCTCAAAAACACGTTGTCCTTACAGCTGACGCTTGATAAGGGGACACGCTACGCCCGTATTTCCAAAAGTGGTCGCGGAGGTGGTTCTTTACTATCTTTATATATATATATAATATATATATATCAATATATATATAATTATATATATATATAATATATAATATATATATATATATATATATATATATATAATATATATTTATTTAATAT
>JABUQX010043648.1:22500-25000 GCA_015478945.1 Trachelipus rathkii | reverse complement strand
GCACAAGATTCTTTTCAGTAAAGTAAATGCTGAATCTATTTTTTACTGAATTTTCCATGCTGATACTGTAGACCCAAGTCCCTCAAATAGTTCTTTTTTTCTGACTCTTTTCAAAAAAAAAATGCAAATCATTTTCATATTTGGGATTATTGCCGATGCCATTGATTCCTTGTGGCTCAATAAATTTGTACAATCAACAAAATTTTTAGTATTTTTAGCAATTTTTCAAGAACTTTCCATTGTTTCTAAGCACACAGGTTTTGAATGATCACTGCAATATGAAATGAGAGCCGTCTTTTGTTCAAAATTTTTTGAAAGCATATGATACAGGCTATTACATCTGGTTTGTATATCCTGAATAAATCTGTTCTGTGGTAAATTAAATCTGGTTTGATATTCTTCATACTTGGAAATAGCTTGGGGCGAGTGATTAAAATGACCTACGATTTGTTTGCATATGAATATATTTTTTTTACGTCTCTTTGTTCAAATATGGCATCATTGAGAACTAGTGTCAAAGAGTGTAAAAAGAAAGGTAATTTCTGAAATCCTGCTTGTGTAACTCCTGCAGGCCATATTAGTGTGCGTTTATAACTTTACAATAACATGAATTTTAATAGCGAGAATATTAGAATTCTTCCATAACATTTGAGACAATCACTTTATTAGCGAGCTGTGTGAGATACGTTAGAAAAAGGTGAAACTCGAAGGATAGCATTTATATTCCAGTAGCTCCAATTATTACAAGACTACAAGGCATATTTCACTGCTCACTTTACGAAGTTCACGGTTATAATTATCAAAACAATATTAACATAAACATGACTTAACGAAACATTGCCAAAAGTTTAGCTTGTCTAAAAACTAACATGAATATTCTTAGGCCTCATACGTAAGATGCGACCGCCTCCAATCCAGTTTCTTTAATTAAAATAGAATTCAGGAAAGAACGAATTAAAAATAAATACGGCCGACTCGAAATATTGTCTTGAAAATCATAAAGATTCGAATAAAAATTATTTTTCAGATTGTATCCAAGAATCGGTCAAAGGAATCGGGTATAATTTTTGCGATTCCGATTCCGATTCCGACTCTGTCTCCCACTAGATTCCTTCCGATTCCGATGCCGATTCCGATTAATCTGTCCATCACTAATATATATATATATATATATATATATATATATATATATATATATATATATATATATATATAATAATATATTCTATATTTTATATATATATATATATATATAATCATATATATATATATATACTATATATATATATTATTATATATATATATTATATATTAATATTATATATATATATATATAAATATATATTACATCACATTTCATACGCTGATTCCATAAATGTTATATATATATATATAATATAGATATATATATATATATATATATATATATAATAATATATATATATATTATAGTATATATATATATATTATATATATATATATATATATATATATATATATATATATATTATATATAAAACAACGATAGGATGCAATAAAATTAATAACATATTAGGAATCAGCGTATGGAAATTTTGTATGAAAAAAAATGATTTTTTATATAATAAATAAACAATTTTTGGAATCCAGCGTCGATGAATTTTTTTTTAGGAGCTCTAGGACGGAGAGACAGAGGTGGGGGCTAGGGTGGGCGGGGGAGCGAAGTCCCCCTTAGTCGTCGCCCAAGAGGCGAGAGACCCCGGACTCCTTGGCAGTCTTTGTGGTTTTTACCAGGGTATTACTTTTAATTTTTTAAAAAAAATGGTGAAACTTACCCAATTGTGCTTTATCCGGGGGTATTTCTTTACTTTAAAAAATGGTGGGAAAAGGGACCTTTACCGGAAAGCACCCGCATGATAGACGTAAACGTACGGTGCCTGTTGCCACTATATATATAATTATTATTATAATAATTATATATATAACATATTTAACAAATATACGTAAATATATATTTATTTAACGCTGTATGTACATATACAACATAAATATCTATTTGTATATATTATATATATTATTATATTTACAATTCATTTCTATTTACATCTATAAACATATCCTTGTCTTTTTTCAAATAATTTACAATTAACTTTACATTGAAACATTTTTTCATTAACATTAAAATACAACTTCTACAAAAAATCTATTACTCGCATTTTTATTACTCATAAACGATACCTAAGCACTCTAACATTTTAACATTAGAGTTGTGTGTGTGTATAGTTTGTGTGTGTGTATGTGTTGTGCGTTCGTTAGCATTGTAGGGGAACTAGGGGCTCATGTCTCAGAGATTTTGGCGGGAATCGTTTTTGCCCATTGGTTTGAAGTTTTTTTGCACTTGTAAAAACATTGAAGTTGTTGTACAATACTAAAACCTTGTAAAATAATTTATTTTAATTACAATGACAATTTTCTTAACTAAAGTTTCACGAGGATTCTAAATATGTTATTTGTTTCGTGG
>JABUQX010043648.1:17500-20000 GCA_015478945.1 Trachelipus rathkii | reverse complement strand
AAACTTTTTAGAATTTATGGAATATTACTGACTGCATTGACCGAGGAGATAAAGTTGATATTAATATATTCAGACATTTAGCAAAGGCTTTTGATAGGTTTGCCCGCACATAAGGCTGATGATAGAGAGATATTTGCAAGTGGTAATATAGGTGGAGTGGGTACATAGTTGGATAAAGAGTGGTTGTGGAATTAGAAACAGTGTGTCAAACTAAATGGGGCAATAAGTCATCATGGGAAATAGTGAAGAGTGGTGTCGCCACAGGGTTCAGTGCTGGGGCCAATATTGTTCCTATATATATAAATGATTTAGACGGGCTAGGTTACTTAAATGAAGATTTCTAAAGTTGCTGATGATAGCCTAAAGTGGCCAACCGTCAGTTAGGAATAGTGAGGGTATGCATAGATCAATGTATCTTGATTAAGCTTCTTGGGTGGGCAGATTAATTGGCAAATGAATTTTATTTGTAAAAAGTGTAAGGTTCTTCACCTAGAGTTACTCAAAATAAAAGTTTTAACTACTATGATGATATGAATGGGATTGGCTTGAGTCTGGTGAACGCAGGAAAAGATTTTAGTGTGATATATAATCGCAAGTAAATTTGTAAAGTAGGCTAATCAGTGTTTGGAAGCTAGGAATAAAGCTAATAAGATGCTGGGCATAATAAATAGCAATGTTGTTTACCTAAGAGGCAGGAAGTAATAAGTTACCTAGATAATAAGCTATGTTAGGCGAATAATAGAGTATTGTGGGCAAGTTTGGGCGCCCTTATTTAAAGAAAGACTTAGATATGCTAGGGAGAGTGCAACGTAGAGCAACAGGATGATTTCTGGGTTTGAGGTAAGAGGCTGTGAGGAGAGGCTGAAGGAGTTAGGATGTTTTCTGTAAAAGCATTTTTCTCAGAGGGGAGCATGATACAAGTCTGGCAAAATTTTTACAATTTAATGATAATACGGACCAATAAATTTTTTATAGTAGAGCACGGACGGGAGACCAGGGGGCATAACAAGAAAATCAAGAAGAAAGCATGCCATCTTGATATAAGAAAGCACACATTTATCAATATGGTTGGTTAAATTTTGGAATGGTTGCCAGCAGAGGATTGATGAAGTGTGAGCTAGCAATTGGGCAACATTTAAGAAAGGGTTGGATATCATATAGTATATTTAGACAAAGCCAAATTGGCTGGTTTTTAGTTATAGTAGTTATTAATGTTTTAGCTACTGCATATGTGACCATAACTTAGTTATTAAGGCATGTGGATGGTTTGGGTTTCATATATCATTTTTTTTTACCTAGCCAAATTGGTGGATTTTAAAATTACAGGAATTTGACAAGCCCTAGGGTGCTTTGTGGATTTCAATAGTTAGAGCATATTTGGTTAGTGGGTTGACTGGGCCAGTCTCGATAGCGCATGTGGGCTTCTTACTGTCCCTATATTTCTTATGTTCTTATGTTCTTATGTTCTTCTTATGGTTCCTCACTTCGTTTAAAAATATTAGTCTTTCCAAGTCTGTCCAAAAAGTAATCGGACACCTCTTAGCTTGTATTAGATAGATCGTATAGGGTTGAAATTTGGCATATTTATAGGTAATGACATATATATATATATATATATATATATATAGTATATATATATATATATACTATTATTAATATATATATAATATATTATATATATATATATAATAGTATATATATATAATATATATATATTATATAATATTATATTATATATACCATATATAATATATATATATATATATATATATTATTATATACTATATATATATATATATATTATATATATCATATATATATATATATATTATAATAATTATATATATATATATATATATAGTATATATATATATATATATATATATACTATATATATTATATATATAATATAGACATATAATAACATTCATTTCTGGTAAACTTTATACGAAGGATAAAGCATATGGCGAGAACAAATCTAAACATATATATTGAATCGACATCGTTTCTGCTGCAAGTGGGAAAATCATCAGGTCTAAAAATATTAAAATATAACATTAATATAACAATAATTTATACAATACAATTACATGGACGAACCAAATATAAAACCAAAATAATACTACTACTACTAACTAACTAGCTCTACATAGCTACTACATACTACTGACTAAACTAACTAAATAATAATAATAATCAAATTATAATAATAATAATAATAATAATTGAATGGAATAAATAATAAAATAATAATCAATGAATGAATTAATAATAATAATAATAATAATAATAATAATAATAATAATAATAATAATAATAATAATAATAATAATAATAATAATAATAATAATAATAATAATATAATAATAGGAATAAAATAATAATAATAATAATAATAATAATAATAATAATAATAATAATAATAATAATATAAACAAAATCACTTAAAACGGTACACTACACCTTAATAAGTATATAGTAAAAATAAAATTTCAATAAA
>JABUQX010043648.1:10000-12500 GCA_015478945.1 Trachelipus rathkii | reverse complement strand
CGGAATCAATGGACACTTCAATAAATATTTAAATAATTTTAATAAAAAAGAAAATATGTTTACTGCTTCCTTGAACAATTTAATAAGCGACCATGTGCATCAAACAATATACAAATGCATTTAAATATGAATTTGTATACATATCAATGTATATGACGATAGCAGTATATCTTTGACACAAAAATACTAAGTTAAAATGTTATATATCTAAGAGTATATATTAGGTATATTTTTTTAATTATAAGAAATTTATAACACGGAAGATTTATTAAACATGTAACGCTCTATGGACATGCATTAAACTTACAGATTTATATTATATTAGCGAACATATATATAATATATATTATATATATATTATATATATATATATATATATTATAATATATATATATATAATATATATATATATATATATATATATATATTATATATATATATATATATATATATTATAGATATATAATATATATATATATATATATATATATTATATATAAATATATATGGCCTTAAATTATATAAACAAAATATTACAAGCAAAAATATTCAGAAGAGCATTACATTTAGATCTCAAACTTTATATTAATGTCAAAATAATCTTAAAGTTCGAAAATTTCAAAAATGTTGATTTGTCTATGTGTTTCACATTTACAAATCAGCTGATCATTGACCATGCGCTCCACAGTTAAATTTTATATTTATAATATAAAGTTTAATCATGGGGACACTTTTATAAATATGAAATACTAAACAAATATTAAAAAACAAAATAAAATATATCATGAAATAAATTAGATTTATATTTATTATATAAATAATAGATATAAATAAAATTTATTATGAATTACCTCAATACAAAATATCAACACAAGTACCCGAGCGGCTAACGGGATGTAGACGCTTAGCTTTCTGCTGTACAAGGAAAACGGACACAAAAGCACATGTGAGCGTATCACCACAATATATTGCAAGCACAATTATATTACATTAAACATTTTATTCCAGGTTAGGTTAAGGTGATAAAATAACGAAAATGAGAACATTTAAATAAATTAAATATTTTGCACTTCGATATTAGCACAGAAGAAGAATAGAAATAAATAAATGGAACACCTTAATTAAACGTATAATCACAGGAAAACAACATTTAGGCAACTGAGCACCTTCTTTAGTGTTAATTTTGAATCGAGAAAGAAATTACAAACTGCGAGAAATACCAACAACGACGCAACTTGCCTTCAAGCAAAAATAAGAGAGAGTGCTGAAAAAGTGACTTACATTGCTATAAACATAAAAGATGGTAAACTAGACTACCAGATTGACCACTAAGAAAATAGTGCAAATAGAACAAGGAAAGAAGTATATAGTAATGACCTAAAATCAGAAGAAATATATATACGCAAGCACAGTAGATGGGGAGGGGTTTATATCCCTACAACGAGAGAAGGAATCGAAGCAATATCAGAGTCTCAGAAGGAAAAATACAACGATTATTTGAAGATCTTAAGCTCCACACCTTTTTGCAATTAGAATAAAAACTTAAAATATTTTCACGATTAACTTCTTAAAATAAAACGTATAATATATATATATATATATAATATATATATATATATTATATATAATATATATATAATATATATAAAAATATATATATATATATATTAATATAATAAGGTGTATATATAATTATATATTATATATATAATTATATATATATTATATATTATATATATATTTCATTGTTCAACTCATTTCAATTCTGCTCCTTCTTTTAATTCTGGAATTGCTGCCTCCCGTCTTATCTTTCCGATTCTATTCTCGCTGATCTGGATAGAATTTCCGGGTGGGGTCGTCTGAACCTTGTGAAATTCAATTCTTTAAAAAACTCAACTTCTACAAATTCTCCATCTCTTAAGACACCTTCTAACTTTCCTATCTCTTGCGACGGTTCTCTCGTCTCTTTTGTGACAATATAAATAAACATCCTTGGCCTTAACATTTAAACAGAAAAAATGTCTTGGAAACCTCACATCACAACGGTTGCTAAGGCGGCCTCAAAAGAAGCTGGAAAGTCTGTTTTAGACTGCAAGACTTTTTTTCCTCTTCACAGTTACTCCAGTTATACAAGGGCCCCATCCGACCTTTTATGGAGTACTGCTCTCATATCTGGGGGGGGCTCAGGTTCACCCGGCTTAGGATAGGGGGTCGAGTCAAAGCAAAAAAGATTATCAACTGTCCTGTTCTGTCTAGGTCACTTGATCCCTCTATCTTTGCGGCGCGATTGTTGGTGCTTTATCTCTTTTCTATAGTACCGTAGCGGCAAGTGTCCGAGGGAACTTGAACTTTCCACACGCGTGCCACCACCTTTAAGACTCCCCTTCGTAGCACAAGGGGTGCTGGTCTCCGGCACATGAGTTTTGTGTTATATCAGCAACGCCAAAGACTAGTTCGATGCGGTTGCTGCCTTTCTTTCCTGCCACCTTCTGTTCTGTGG
>JABUQX010043647.1:0-5000 GCA_015478945.1 Trachelipus rathkii | reverse complement strand
ATATATATATAATATATATATAGTAGTACTATATATATATATAGTTAAATATATATTATTATATATATATATACTAATATATGATATAATATAATATATATCATAGCATATATATATATATATATATATATAAAAGTTTTACCACTGATTTTTTAGAATGAACAAGTTTGCACGCTCTTAAGTTTCCTACTTTTAGGGTAAAAAATTGCTTGTTCCTGTCATAGGCGCGGCTATCAGAGGCAAGATTGCTGTGGGCCTTTGCTTAGTCATGCACTGGACTGGTATTTACACACCATTGTTAGCAGGCCCATATCGGCCCTTTCGCCGATTGCGCCTCTATACGCACTCTCGGCGTAGTGCGCCATAGCGCGCACTCTAGGCGCATAGGCGCAATCTCAACGGTGGCGCAAACGCGCAAGCCTCTGATATATATATATTAATAATACTATATACCTAAATATATATATATATATATATATATTATATATATATATATATAATATATATATATAATTATATATATATATATATATTATATATATATAATATATATTATATATATATATATATTTATATATATATTATTTATATACTTATAATATATATATATATATATATATATATATATATATGTTGAATAAATTACAACCTCTTACGAGACTGTTATATCTTCTCATCCAAATGCTGAGGTCCTCTGTTTAAGATATTTCAATGTACACTATACTGAGTGGTTGGGTTCTTCTCATAATAATATAGGGGGAAAGGGGGCTAAATCATTCAATATTGCTAACGATCTGGAATAGTTGATTAAGGAAACAATGCTTATTCCAGGTTGCCCTATAACTAATTCTTAAACAAGCTTGACCCATGCTTCACTACTACTCCTTATCGTTATAAGAACACCATTTTTTTTTCCTATAGGTAACTCTGACGACAATCTTATAGCTCTTAAGTATATAACACATTCTCTTCAGCATCACCACCCTGACCTATGGGAACTTTCCAACACTTTAATCTGGCTAATTGGGGAACATTGTGTCAATTCTTTGCTTTTGCTAACTACCGTTGAAATGAATCTCATTTTCGCTCGAAGCACGTCTCAGTGTCTGTTTAAAAGGTAGGGGCCATGATCACTGAAGGGATGAGCAGGTTTATTCCATCCTCAACTTAATCATTTTCTCCCTAAATTTCAGGAGCGAGACAATGCTTGTCGGGCTTGAAAAAATTATCGTTCCCATATCACTCTTATTAAAATTATCATTCTGTACAGAATCGTTGCAGGGATATTATTTGACAGGCTATAAGTACTTTCACTAAAAGGAAGTGTGCTGACCTTCTTGGTTCACCTACTGCTAAAAAATTTTTTGCCTCTTGCCAAAAAAATCTCCAGTAACTTCTGCAAATCTGCCTTTCCTTCTCATATTTTTAGGATAACTAACTCTGCTTCAACACTCCTTCTGAAAAGGTTAATCTATTTGACCTTCATTTTTCATCTAATTCCTCCCTGGATAATTTCGGCACCCACACCTCCTACACCTTCTCCTCTCAGGTGTCCTGTGTTTCTACTTGTCATTTACTCATGATGGGGCCTATGAAATCCTGAGTTCTGCAAACGTCAGGAAGGCCGAGATGGTAATCCGCCTCGTGTTTTGAGAGATTGTGTTTCTGAGCTGGCACCTGTTCTCGTTCAATTCTACTTTCTATGATTAAATACTAATACTTTCTATAGTGCTGGAAGCGACCATATGTTCAGCCGATCCTGAAAAAGAGTAGCCCCTCTGATTCTTCTGACAATCGTCCTTATAGCTCTAACTTGTGTTCTGTCTAAAATCTTTGAAACTCTCCTCAACACTCACTCCTGGATCATCTGAAATCTCATTCCCATCTTTCAGATCATCAGTATGGCTTTCAACGCTCAAGGTCAACTGGTAACATACTTTCCTTCCCCACTGATCTATGGTCTTCTGCTCTTAGGGACTATGGGAGTCTTGTGTGGTAGTACTTGACGTATCGAAAGCTTTTGAAAGGGTTTGTCATGCCCCACTACTTTCCAAGCTCTCTTCCTTTGGGTTTCCTCCTTTTACTTGCTTACTCATGTCAAGTTTTCTTTCAGTTTGTTCCATATCGGCTCTTATTGATGGAGCTACCTCTATCTCCTTTCCTGCTATTTGTGGTGTACCTCAAGGTTCAATTCTATATCCAACTTTACTCTTGTTTTTCATCAGCGATCTTCTTAGCTGCACCTCTAGATCTGTTCATTTTTATACCAATGACTCAACTCTCCATTCTTCCACATTTCAAATCTGTTCACTCTTTTGCTTTGCCTCTCATCTTCAGTTAATCTCTCTCGCCACATACGTATCAAGACACCTTGCCGATCTGGATGGGATATCTCGGAGGTGTCACCGCAATCTTGTGAAATTCAACTCTTTTTAAAGCTCAACTTCTTCACATCTCCCTCTCAAACACAGCTCTCAACTTTACTACCTCCTTCGAAGGCTCTAACGTCCCACCTGTTAGCAACATAAACAACAAACACATTGTCTAGAAACCCTCATATCACAACGGTTGCAAAGGTGGTCTCAAAAAAGATGGCGATTCTGTTCAGATTTCGGAAAATTTTTCTGGCGCTCAGTTACTCCAGTTATATAAAGGTTTGCCCGCCCTTGTTAGAGCTCTGTTCTCACATTTGAGGGGAATCTGGTTCCACCCTTCATTTGTTTAGAGTTGAGACTATAAGGTTCAAAGACTAATTAACTATCCCTTACTTTCAAACTCCCTTAGCCCTCGTTCATTGAAACATAAGGCATTTGTGCACTATCTCTTTTCTATATAGGTATTGCAAAGGGATCATGTGCTCGATGGAGTTAACTTCTCGCATTCTTCCACTATTGCCTCGCCCTTGCTTTCACATAAATTTTGTTTGAGTTTGGGAAGCTCCAGGCTTGGTCATTGTGTTGCTCCTTCTTATATTTCCAGCCACATAGTCTGTTCTGTGGAACTCCGTGATATAATCTGTTTTTTCCTAATGTATTCAATTTTCCCATCTGAGGGATTTGTGTTAGTCATGGAATTGGGTGAGTTTTCTTTCCTTTTATTTTTTGCCCTCTTTGAAACGGACCCTTCCCCTTAGTAGTGCTAGCGCTTGTAAAACCATCACCTCCTCTATAATATTCCTATTACCCTTCCTCACTAGCTACTTATATGATATCTAGTATATATCATCGTCATCTACACTTTACTATATCAACTCATATATCATCACTATACTTGTACTTATATAATAATTATCGCTACGCATATACTCAGCTATCTATATCACACTGCCTTATACGAACTTACGTAGTTAATCAAACATTCTGCATATATATAAGTGCGATTTCAATATATTAGCGAATGAACTTATCGTCAAACTTTACCACCTAGTCCTACCGCGGGCCATGAATACCCTATGTCCTCAATTAAATATAGAATAACCCAGAATCGTATTTCCCCTCGCCTACGTAGGTAAGAACGAAACTCGATATAAACTTTGTATTAAGCTAATGTATTTTACATCTAGAGGGGAAAAGCAGGTCACCATTGAAATAAAAGAAAAACTTTTTGGCAGCCTGATTTTCAATGACATAAAGCTATTTATTGTAATAAAATTAATAGTTTCATAAATTATTCTATTGTTCAATAACAATAAATTTAATATAATAAAAATTTATTATTATTTATTGAATATTATTATTATTATTATTTATTATTATTATTATTTATTGATTATGCATAATTGAAATAATTGTAAAAGTTATCTCTTGCTCTTAATGTTTGATTATTCTATCATTATTATTTATCTATATATATTCATTATAATGTATAATTATAATTACTAATTATAATTATAATTATAATTATTAATTATTTAATTATATATTAATTAATTATTATATTATTATTATTATTATCTATTATCTGTATCATTCATTATTAATCATCGTATTTATATAACTTATTAATTCATCTAAACTTGATTATATTATTCGACCATTACAATCTATTATTCATTATCTATATCAACTCCATTTGCATACTTCGAAATAACTGTCAAAAAGTTCATTCTGCCTTAACATGAGTGTTGTTATATAGTAATCTACTCTACACCCAGTATAACGGATACACATACGCAAGAGTACCAAACCCTATATTATACTACTATATATATATGTTAATATATCTACCTCACCACACCTGATATAACGTATATTAATTATATACTATACCTACTCAATACGTATAGTATTATATATCCTCACCACCTCTACATAAGCTATAACTATAACATACCTATTACTACTATTACCAGAAACTAATTATAGAGCGCCCGTCTTACCCATAACTATACATACCGCCCAAGGACAGAAACCCTTATATATATACATAAAATAATGATATTATAAATATCTACCTATATCACCATATATATATATATTATATATATATATATATATATATATATAAATTGCGGCATATAATATAGTATACTAATATCACATATATATATATATATAACTAATTACTACAGATCCATCAACTGCACTGTCAAATACAACATCAGGTACACGGCATATATATATACCCGCATACATATATCTAATAAATATCCTATACATTCTTACTGAATATAAGATAAACCTAACCTTCCACGCCTCATAACGCATTACTACGTAGAAAGATATATATACCACGACGAACCACACACACACGCCAATACTCTTCGACACATATCGGTACACCACAAATATGAATATACTAATTACACTCACTCATACCTACCTCACTAATACACATTACCTATATCATTCACTATACTATTATATATCATATATATATTATTATACTATATATATATATTATATATACTATATATATATATCCCCGTTTTATATACTACTTATATATATACTAATCATATTATACTCAACGCGTACTCACACACAAACAATCTCTTCTCA